>CM031585.1:5709510-5894510 GCA_018467065.1 Ephestia elutella
AGTAGCAAGGGAATGAACTATTGTACTATGATATCCCGAATGACAATCAAAATGGGTTATATAATATATGTCATATTGATTGTCATTCGGGATTTGTAAATCCTACTAATATTATACGTACTCGTGAAAATTAGTATCTAATATACAAAATACAAATACAAAATTCATTTATACAATCTACTTAAAATAGAACACCTAAATTAGAACAACTTGTGGGAGTCCTGGAGACTCAAACTAGGCCGAGGCCTGTATCTTGAGCCACCAGGTCCCCTTGCCATATCCGAACAAATAAAATATTAAGCAATACAATAGTGTGAAGTTCTTAGATAAAGTGCCTATAAGATTATATATTATAATACATATTTATTTCTTGCATTTTGTTTTTCTATTAAATATTATAAGTAAATAAAATTAAGTTTAAGTTGGGATGTCTAGAATATCTTCTGTAGCCTCATAATCCAGATCCTCAAGCTACTCCTTCAGTTTCATTTGACATTCTCTTTTCTTACACCTAAACACATCCAATTTTTGATTTATCCTATTATACAGCATGCTGCCACGAAAAACGTAAAACTTTTTTAAATTATGTTTAAAGTTAATAATGGAAGTATTGTATGTTTGTAACTCTTTTACGCGAAAACTATTGAACATACCGATTTCGATAAAATTTGGTACATAGGTAGAATCAACTTGGAATCCTAACTAATGTTGTAAATGCGAAAGTGAGTTTATTTGTTTGTTACCTCTTCACGCTTTATCTACTGACCTAATCTTTCTGAAATTTTGCATACACATAGTTAGTAGTACTGGGAAAGGACATAGGGCACCTTTGATTATAAATGCTTCCATGCTGGTTTGGGAGCGAAGAAAAACATAGAATGTGCCAGCTGCTTCTCTTCCCGCGCAGATTGTAAAAGCCAATCGAGGGAAATGGCTTAAACTGGGGATTCCTCCACTCATAGGCGATGGGCTAGCAACCTGTCACTATACCTGAATCTCCATTCCCTCAGAGAGCCCTTTATTGAGCTAAGCGTGGCCTTCGAGTCTCACGACTCTTGGCTCTGTCTACCTCGTAAGGGATAAAGACGTGATTCTATGTATGTAATTATGAATTGATTATAAAGCACCCTTTACCCCGAAATTCCCACGGAAGTGGATCCCAGAGGCACAGCAGTTGTTTTAGTTATAAAAAACGTTCCCAGCCTTACCCTAACCTAAGAAACATTACACTTTTGTGGATAGTGTGGTATAAAAAAAATGGCCGAAAGCCAGTTCAACTCAATTTTATTAACATCGGAATTTTGTTCCACTGGTATTACGCTAGGCTTTTAGCGTTGTTTTTAATCAAAACTTTTTTGTTGAACTATCCGGATTTGTAGAATGTGGAACGTGATCGTATACCATGTTTTCCAGCTTTTGAATGAGCTTTCCCATTTGCAATGTTTGCGCGTATTTCAAATCTGGTAAATCCGGTGGAGCTTTCAATTTAATTCATCATACGATCCAATTTATCTATATGCTTTGCGATAGTTTGTAAGGATTAATGGACAAACGATGAAATTCAGAAACACTTCTAATAGGTACCAAAATTCACGCGTATCTACTTCTTATAGGTTCCAAATTCTTACGGATGCGGTACTTTAGTTTAAATCTAGTAGATATATAACTAGAGGAGTATATAGCTATTATATAAAAAAAAACTTTTAAAACTTTATGGATTAATTAGTTCATTATTTCAAGTTTATAAACTTAATATACTAATAATTTTGGGAGAAACGAAAATGGGTTTTGTCCTGGGCTAAAATTTATGTAGCCGCAGGCAACAGCTGGAAACGACAAGCAACAAACTTAAACAATCTTTGGATGAACCCTGTACATCGACTTATTTTTAATGTAGTGAATAATACCAAGCCTCTTGTCGTATTATTTTCTGTTCTCATGAAGGTTTCGATTTATGAAACTACTACGCAACAGATGATACATCACATTCGGATTCGGTTATTTTTCCAGACTGTTTAAAGGTGCATTTTGACGACCTCCGTGGCCCAACGGTCATCACGCCGGACTGCCACACCGGAGGTCCCGGGTTCGATCCCCGGTCGGGTCATAATGGAAGATGATCTTTTTCAGATTGCCCGGGTCTTGGATGTTTATCTATGTATTTGTTATAAAATATAGTATCGTTGAGTTAGTATCCCATAACACAAATCTCGAACTTACTTTTAAGTAGTCAATTATAAAACTGTAGTTCTAAAAGTGCGTACAATATTCTATCTGTCAAGTTAGATCAGTGTCCTAGAGTCTGATCTAGGTGTTCATTCAACTACAACTAACCATTAGTTAAATGTTATCTCCGTTTATCTAGACAACCGTTTTAAACTCCTAAACGGCTTGCATCACGTTAACTTACGTAATTTAAACTAAGTTGCTCGTCTGTCCCGTCTATCCCTTTAGTCCCTTTACACTGTCTTCTCCCCCTTTGTCTCTCTAGAATGTTCACGAAGTTCCTTCGGGGGACAACGGGAAAGTTTTAGTCACTAGTAATATTAAAGAGGTTATTTAATCCTACTTATTTATAAATGCTGAAACTTTGGATGTGAGTTTGTGAGGATGTTTGTTACTCAATCACGCAAAATCGACGGATAGATTTCGATGAAATTTGGTATACTGGTAGAAAAATACCGGGAATAGCACATATTATGGTACTTTTTTTATCCCGAAATTCTCACGGGAGCGATGCCCCGGGGCGCGGCTAGTATCTTCTTTTCTTCTCTCAGCCGAAAGACGTCCACTGCTGGACAAAGGCCTCCCCCAAGGATTTCCACAACGACCGGTCCTGCGATGCCCGCATCCATGCGCATCCCGCGACCTTCACCAGGTCGTCGGTCCACCGAGTGGGAGGCCTGCCAACACTACGTTTTCCGGTTCGTGGTCGCCACTCGAGAACTTTTCTGCCCCAACGGCTATCTGTTCTACGAGCGATGTGCCCCGCCCACTGCCACTTTAAGTTTCGCGATTCTGCGGGCTATGTCGGTTACTTTAGTTCTCCTACGGATCTCCTCATTTCTGATTCGATCACGCAGGGAAACTCCGAGCATAGCGCGCTCCATCGCCCTTTGGGTGACCTTGAGCCTTCTTATGAGGCCCATAGTAAGAGACCACGTCTCAGTTCCGAATGTCATTACTGGCAACACACACTGGTCAAAGACCTTAGTCTTGAGACACTGCGGTATTTTGGACGAGAAGATATCGCGAAGCTTCCCGAACGCTGCCCAGCCGAGTTGGATTCGACGGTTGACCTCTTTCTCGAAGTTGGACTTACCTAACTGAACTGTTTGTCCCAGGTATACATAATTGTCAACAACTTCGAGTGTAGAGTCTCCAACCTTCAGAGGAGTGGGTGCGACACGGATATTGAACATAATTTTCGTCTTGTCCATGTTAATTTTTAGACCCACTTGTTGAGAGGCTCGCTTGAGCGGCTAGCATATTTTAACTTAATTAAATTACCCTTTGAACCCCTCTCTTTGTATATCTGATTATTATTTTGCATGTCAGCTGAACAGACATTATCAATTGTTATAACATAGCAAATAAAAGAGAAAAAAAATTGAATATCATTTTTGTCATGCGCTGGTAGGAAAAATTCTAATCTCAACTTGTCCCATTGGGGACAGTGAGAGGTGCACAAAGGGAACTGACGATCTGTCCCAACTTAGTGGTTCTGTGTCTGCGTGTAGTTTCCAACTTGTAATTTTGTTGAATAATCTTTAGTTTCTCCGGGAAAATGGTGGGTGAACAGGGAAAATGAAAATGCTTTTAACGTCTTGGTTGAGTATGAATCTAAGAAAATTGTGTGTTTTAACTTATTATCAATATCTCATTATTGTAGCGTTTGCAGTTTGTATGTCGTACATACATGCATTATTAATTTTTGATTGTTAAAATAAGTTTATATCTGAGCGTACTTTTATACAATGTACACTCTATGTACACTCTATTCTATGTAAATAAATTAACAAAGATGTAAATAAATTTATAAAGATAAAATTATAATGATCGTTTGATAATAAGAGCAATACTTCACAGACAAAAATAAGATTATGGGTGTATTACAGAACACAAGTGTGTGCTGTACATTCTATGGGCCAAGTTTCTTGCAGAGTTTCTTTTCACCAAACTCAAGTACCTGGATACCTAATACAATAGGTGATTTATTTAAAAATCACAAGAAAGGATCTAATACAATATCGAGATATATGTATTAACGCACTAAATATAAATTGTAATCTCAATAATATTCACCGTAGTCGCCTGGTGCGAAAGCTCCTGCATTGCAAATTGCAATGCACATGCATAGAGCGTGAATGTGCAACCTTACGACTCGCCGCCTCGCAATAGTCTCACATCGCCACGTTTCCAATATAGCAAGTGTTAGATACTGCCATGCTACTTGACAATTTGTTATATGTATTAACCTTTTCAGGTTATTTTTCAAGATTTAAATCCCTATATGCTTGTATTAAATCCCTATATGTATTCACTGTAGTCTCCCTTATATTTTCTTCAAAATTGAAATCAGGCGTAGGAAAAAAAAATTCTATTTGCTTTTTCGATTTTATTTAATAAAAACCCGTAGATTTCTTTACACTATATGATAAAGTGAAATTATTTAGTTTTGCAATTTTTGTATATTTGTTTACAAAAATGTAAACAGTAGAATTAAAAAACAGAATAAATTTTATTTCTTTTCTGTGAAATGAATTCCAATTATGATGCTACGTTATAAAATGAAAATGCCGTAGCTCTTATAAGTATGTATAAAGATGCAGCTTCGTAGCTGCATCTACCTATCTCATGATAGGTAGCCGATTTGACACATTTCAGTCAAGAGAATATCTTAAAATGCAGTGTGCTGATAGAACATTAAACGTTTATAGACCGTCTAGAGGTTCCCATTTTAGTTGTAATACCTATATATTAAAACTATCGAATACTAGCTGGGCCCCAGACTCCGCTTGCGATGAAATTTCGAGATAAATAGTATGTGCTATCTTAGGTTATATTCTACACGTGTACTAAATTTCATTGAAATCCGATCAATAGATTTTGCGTGATTGAGTAAACATAAAATTTATTTTTCTGATATTTTCTGTTTATGCACTGCCTTTATCGCGTCTCCTCTCAAGAGAATACTGGAAGAGATTTCTTTTGGGATAAGTATTAGATACTAGTGGATACCATACTTACTCATTGTATTGCTATTTCTGTAATATTTCTGTGTATAAATAAATAAGTAATGACATACGGAACAGAGACGTGGTCGCTTACTATGGGCCTCAAAGGAAGGCTCAAGGTCACCCAAAGGGCGATGGAGCGCGCTGTGCTCGGAGTTTCCCTGCGTGATCTAATCAGAAATGAGGAGATCCGTAGGAGAACTAAAGTAACCGACTTAGCCCGCAGAATCGCCAAACTTAAGTGGCAGTGGGCGGGGCACATAGCTCGTAGAACAGATAGCCGTTGAGGCAGAAAAGTTCTCGAGTGGCGACCATGAACCGGAAAACGTAGTGTTGGCAGGCCTCCCACTCGGTGGACCGACGACCTGGTGAAGGTCGCGGGATGCGCATGGATGCGGGCATCGCAGGACCGGTCGTTGTGGAAATCCTTGGGGGAGGCCTTTGTCCAGCAGTGGACGTCTTTCGGCTGAGAGAGAGAGAGAAATAAATAAATAAACATACATAAACACATCTAAACTTTCGTATTCATAATATTAGTAAAATTCCTCGCTCGACGTGTCTCCGTTGATGTCCAGAGTCGGGGCTCAAGCCAACACAGTCTAAATCTAAAGGGTCCGGCCACTTGTGATATACGAGCGTTGCTTTGACGCATGTATTACTTATATTTTCTTTCATGTCGCTCCGCAGTCCTTTCGGCCGAATTATAGAGGACACAATAGTACAACTCTTTACCTGTTATTTTCATGATTCTCGAGACATATTATTAACGCAACCGACTAATAATAATATTAGTATACATATTCAGAAGCCCCTCGTGGAAGTACAGTACTCGATTACACAATTTATGGTTCCCTATATAAGTATGTGTCTGATATACTCTATGATTCTATAGATACCTATATATAAGTGGGCTATTGAAAATTTAAGGAAATTCGGCTATTTTCTATTAGCAGTTCTGCTTTTTTCACTTCTTTGGCAAAATGATCATTGTACTCATATGAGATAGATGTATGTTTGGATTGAAGGAAATAAGCTGAAACAAACTACAACTATACAGCTGCAGTAGAAAGTTCGTGTACTTATTACTTAATCACACTTATTGGCTGATTACACTTTATCGAATTCAACGAGAGCGCAGCCTCTCGGCACAACTAAGTAAAGACGGTATATAGGAGGAGAAAATCTTGCGTTTTCTATCTGTATTGTTTGTTCCGTACCTAGTTCTGTTGTCTCGGTCCCCTATTTGCATAATTTATGCAGGCCAACGGGACGCAGCAGGTGTTACGGCAGTTTCATTATCTGGTGAAAGATTATGTCCGGTATTTTATTCATTTTTCATGAATATCTTTACAGCACAGTCTATTGGGGTAAGGATGGAATCCTGACTGAAGCCATTCTTATCCCCAATCAATTTGGCTGATGGAGTTTGTATTACTTCTAGCCATACCCTGGCGCCTAAATCCATCAAAAATATTTGTGACAATTTCAAGTATCCATTATCTACTTTTTTTATTTAACTTTAAGGAAAATAAGGAACTTAAATGGCGAAAGTAAATTCACTCTTATTTCCAATATTGAAAGGAACTGACACATTTCTTGTGATAGGAAGTAAAAGCCGTGTGCTGCAGTTTCAAGAGGAATTAAACTCGATAAAAATAGTAGCATTCATATTAAAGAGACAGCAGCAAATTCTGAGCCTTATAATTAAAAAAATTTCTGTGCTCACAACCAATTGTATAGTTTTTGGTAAGTAAACTTAAAGAATTGATGATCCAATTCGTAAAACGATAAATGTCTAGCATGTCGTGTCTTACAGTTAAAAGACTTTTTTTTAATTAATTGTTATTTAAACTCAATAACATTATTTGCATAGGTAGTCAGTTACATGGCTGTTATAAATATTAAAGTCATTATAACCCTTTCAGATACCTATTGCAATCTAATGAATCAATGAAATCGATTATGGTTTTCCACCAATCAGGCGTCAATCTTAATAAACAATCCTCAATTAAAATTTTCCGCGGTCGAAAACTAAACCTTATTTGATCAGTAACTTGAATAAAGAAAAAAAAATCCTGAAAAATCTAGATCGCTTGTTAACAGTTCAAACAAAGGATCAGTTTGGTGTGCTGGAATCTATCAAACAATTACATCTCAGAGTCAGGGAGAGTGGAGAGTAGCGTCAGGAAAATGAGAAAAGTTTGACAAACCGTAGTACTTCGAGACGGCGCTTGGTTATGAGCGGATAAAAAATCGGTTTACTCCGCATTCGACTTACACAGTTTGCCCCACATAAAAAATCCTGAGTTCGCCTCACATTCTATGCCTGTTTTGCCCTAAAAAGTTAATTCGTTTCGGCAAAACGAAGGCACAAAACAAAACAAGTTTTTGTGTGGGACGAACCTGTGTTGGGCGAATGCGGAGTAAACCTAAAATAATATCTGGGAACGGCTTGGATTGCTTCCGCCTGTGCACGCCTGAACTTTGAAACGTAATTTGATTTCTATCTAGGAGATATTATTGGATAGTATTCTAGTATATCAAGGAGCTGATTCAATACCGGAGGCGGCATGCGGAGATGCGCCGCTATGAAGTGTATCTCTCAACGTATTATTACTGCACGTTATTAGGTATTTAGCTTAGAGCAAGGACTAAATGCTCTGAGGTATTAAAATCGACTCGAATTTGACGTATAAATTTGAAAGAAAATTTCTCAAACGAATCGCGTACCTATCAAAATGAAGACTGTACTTGTATAATTTGAAATAGCTATGATAATAATACGAAGTGTTTCATTTTTTTTGCTTGTTACCCGCTATCATTCAGACCTCGGCCTATTCGCGTACGACGACGTCCGTATAAAAGTTTTAATTGATTGGTCGTGCAATTAGGATGATGGCTCACTGCTCTCCAAAGCCCTATGACCTACCCCTACCACTGCCGCAATTACCAGTTCACTGAGTTCTCGCAAATATATTTCAAGATTCGGTTAGGGTGAATTCACAAATATAAAGTAAATTAGGGTGAATTACCGTTTGAACTTTAAACGAATTAAGTATACAAAACATATCATTTTTAGTAAGAAGCAACAACAACAACACTTTATTTGTACACAAGTAATCACATGGTACAGATACATAAAGTAACCTAAAACTAAAAAAAAAGAGGAAGATGCGCAAAAGGCGGCCTTATCACTGTAAGCAATTTCTTCCAGGCAACCAATTGAGAAATTACTGAAGACTAAATATACCTATGTTGAAACAAATATCAAAAGTAGTCCAGTGGATTTTGTGCGAGGGAGTACCTAACAATCCTTGAACATTTTCTGATCTAAAGTATCGGAATTTCTTTCCTTAAAAGGTTTTAAATATTTAAGACTTTATATTTTTAATTCCAAATACAATTTCGATGTGTGATACATTAAAAGCAATCATATTTAATTTGTAACACGATGGAGACTTAAAATGGTCTATTTAAGATTAATCACCAGCTATTTTGAGAAGGGTTACAAGTTACCGGACACTCGCAAACTCCTTCAACCATGAAGTAAGTGGTTCAGCCACGCAGAAAGTGCTATGTATTCATCATAGAAGTATAAAATCTAGAAGGATTAAAAAAAATCAAATTTTTATTTTATTTTATTTTATTTTATACATTCGGAAAACCAACAGCTAGATTAACATGATAGTGATAAAATACAAGTTTCAAAGCCAATTATAGGTCTTCACAAATAATAGCACACTAGAAATTTTGAATTTTCGGGAACGCCAACAACACATTCAGATAATCGCAGAACATCATCAGGAATGCCTATGTAAGTATTTACAGGCTACAAGTAACATACATATAACATGAAAATATTAAATGATTTGAAATGAACATTATAAACAAAGGTCCTGGATTTGAGTGCAGAATACTATACAAACTTAATAAAACCTCAAGAAAAATAAGTTCAATAAAAAATAAAAAAAAATAAAAACTAATGTTCAAAAAAGATTTGCCATACAATAAACGTTTAGCCCTGGCTGAGTTGTATAAAAATATCTAAATCTAAGGTTCTGAAACAGTGTTGAACAGTCTACCTGCTCGCCAAAGGGAATGAGTTTTTTGCGTCTATAATTAGTCGACACCACCGGACAGACTGAAAAATAATAGGGGAATAATGCCGAAGAGATTTGGCGGGCAAGAAATTGACTTAGACAATAGCTCTGGGGAATCTACCAATCCAGTCGTCAACCTTAACAGATAGGTGATATCCGCAACTTCACGGCGTAAATTTAGGGGAACGAGATGATGCTGCTTACACAATGGAACATAATCTAATGAATTATAATTAATCTTAAGACGTAACACAAATGTTTAATAAATTTCATTTGGATCCTTTTCAATTCGATCAATATAAACTTGGTACCTAGGATTCCAAACCTGTGAGGTTTACTCAACGTTACTTCTCACAAAAGCGCAGTACAGTATTTTTAGGGTTTTAACATAGCGAAAAGAAGAAGCGCAGCGCAATACGAAACCGAGTGCTTTTGCCACCACCTTGTCAACGTGGTCCTCAAATAATAATTTATCGTCGTGATAAACGCCCAGATCCCTTACACAAGTATTTCGCTGCAATGACTCGCCTTTGAGGAGTGTACGAAAAGGAAATTAAGTCTTTTCTGGTGAACGTAACACAGCATTTAGATGGTTAGTTCCAAGCAATTGTCCGAACAGTAACTTTCCAACGAGAGACAGATCAGATTGCAAAGCCAACACATCGTCGTGGGATGATATAGCTGAAAATATTTTCATATCATCGGCGAAACACAATACATGAGAAGACCTCAGGCAACTGCTAATGTCATTGATAAACACGGTAAATAATAATGGGCCCAAAAGCGAACCCTGCGGTATTCCGCTGGGTATGTCCACCCAACTTGATATATAGTTATTGACTACAACTGCCTGAGATCTATTGTCTATGTATGTGCAAACCATCAAATCACCCCGTATGTTATTCAATTTTAAAATTAGCCGGTCATGATTGATACGATCAAAACATTTACTATAGTCAGTGTAGACAACGTCGATATGCTGACCATTATCCATAGCCTCCGTAATATAGTCGTTTAAGATAACCAGATTGGATACAGTAGATTTACCACTCACAAACCCATGTTGACTGGAACATAGTGCGCAAGTGCTGGATAAATTTGATCACGAATCAATCCTTCAAAAATTTTGAAAATTATACATAGTTTTGATATGGTTTTGGTTTTGAAATTTTGTATTCTGAAATAGATACATGAAGGCGCAACTGAAAATCTAAAAAAAAAAAATTTATTAATTATTTTGCTCACTTTATCAAATCCTTTATTTTTGTACTCCAGTCCAGAACAAAAAAGAAAAACAAAAATGGAGGCATAAAAACCCATTGATAAAAATATTGTCGACCTCCAGACAGAGTAATTTGTTAAACCAACCTGAAATATTGATTAATTGGCGTGTGTCTACTGGACGAGGGATTCGAAGGGTTAACAGCCTGTTCATGACGTGATCAATCAATATCCTATGGTAAACAAACAATAAATGCAGGATGCTTTTGTGTTCCAAGCCTTAAAGGGTCAAATAACACAACCATGTGTATTTGCAAAAGTCTTATGTTACCAGAAGTGACTTTATAGAAATGGCATAGACGCGTTATGTTGTCGCCATTGAGCTTCGAGCAACAAGGACTTCTATAATCGGGCCGAAACCTAAACTCCCGTATGACAGGTGTCATCAGGGTCAAGCCCATGAAGTTCCGAATTTATTGATTTTTAAATCTATGCGCGGAAATGTAGTACTTGAACTTCCGGCTTGCCCGTTTAGGGAATTGAACTGCATCCGGCTACAATAAATCGATAGTGAAAATGTAAAAAATCGCGATACATCGTTTAATTTATCGATTTATTTAATAACATTTGTTATTGATTTTTAAAAGCTAAATATAAAAAATTTTGCGCTTTTAGATTTAAAAAATAATAACATTATAGCAATACAAAATAAAAGAAAGAGGGACAAGAATTCACGCAATCGTATCGAATCGTGTCATCAGAGTAGATAATAGTATTCACAATGAATTTATTATCCATGTTAGGGACTATGACAGCTACTTTGATGGTTCAGATATCTGATTAATAAAAATAATTATTTTATTTGTATTTGTTATTTTTACGTAAAATCAAATAATCGTAGCGATTCGTGTTTAGTTACATCACTATTATTGTCAAACTGACATACGTCATACGGGAGTTTAGGTTTCGGCCCGATTATAAGTCCGTGTTGCTCTATGCCATTGAGTTAAAAAAGTATTTAGAATTTTTTTCTATGTCTACGGTTGTCGCCGTATAAATAGGCAGCCAGTAGTTCACTACACAAATATTCAATCATGTAGACAACGCGAAACTCAATCGAATAGATTAAAAGTTTCAATTAAGTATGTATTGTGTGCGTATACAAACAACACTTGTCAGCGTTATTTTGTGACCTTCCCGCACACACTCGATCGAATCCGATGCGATCTGTCGAATTCTGTTATAATTTGAGAGAGTGAGCATTTTACCAACTACAAAATCTTGTACCAAAAATTTTATTTTTGACTTCATTATTTATAAAAACATACCTATATTAAAGAAAAAATACACTACACGAACCTATATGTACCTAAGTGATGAAAGTTAGCTTCAGTTTAAGGTGGGACTATTATCGGTAGTTCCAAACTGTAATTATTTGTAACCGACAACGGTGTACAGTTTCAATTCTGTGTCGAAGTTTTGATATAACATATTAAATAGGAGTTCGAAACTCCATCAGTTTGGGCTGCAAGTGACTACTGGTCGTAATACCACTATTAATTAGATAGATTTATCATATTTTATGAAATGAACGCTTATGTGGATAGGGTACATTTTTAAGTGCACAGACATAAGATACAGAATTAAATATTTATGTGATCGTTAGTAAAATTAGGATACACTGGTATATAAGGGCTAATGAACTTTTAGGCCATGTTAATGGTTTTTAGTATAGCATCTAAAATAAAGCTAATCCGAATGCACCACGTGATTTGGAGTCGGAACGGCCCAATAAATTCTATTAATTTGCAATCAACGCCGCCTCTTAGAATTCAGGCTGATTTTACGAGTCCAATTAGTGAGACAGAACACTTACAAAGCCAATCCAGATGTCGTGACAATTGGCTATGGGCAGAGTCTTAGAATTAGCAAGAATAGGTAGGCTATTAAATTGAATTAAATTGGTAATGGCATGATATTTGCTTACAAGCTAACAATTATAAAGATTGTTTATTAAAGGGTCACAGAACACTTACAAAGCCAAACCAGATGTCGTGACAATTGGCTATGGGCAGTCTTAAAGTCAAAGTCAAAATTTTTTATTGAAACTTGGTCTTCAAAGAAGGCTCCTTTTCACGTCGATAACTAGTTATTTAATCATAATATATTATGTCTCAAAGCTACAAACTACTAGCATTTCGGAACGACCACTGCTGAGAAGAAATGCCGAAAGAAACTCATGAAACATTCTTGGTCGTCTAATAAGCCAGAGGGGCTAGAATTAGCAAGAATAGGTAGGCTACCTATTAAATTGGATTTAATTGGTTATGGCATGATATTTTTACTTACAAGTTAACAATTATGAAGATTGTTTATTAAAGGGTCACAGAACACTTACAAAGCCAATCCAGATGTCGTGAAAATTGGCTATGGGCAGAGTCTTAGAATTAGCAAGAATAGGTAGGCTATTAAATTGGATTAAATTGGTTATGGCATGATATTTTTACTTACAAACTAACAATTATAAAGATTGTTTATTAAAGGGTCACAGAACACTTACAAAGCCAATCCAGACGTCGTGACGATAGGCTATTAGCAGAGTCTAATTGGTTATGGGATGATATTTTTACTTACAAGCTTTTATGATTGTATATTATATCAATTTTTTACTTCCGCTTGTAGTAAATAGGTACCTGAGATACACGTTACTATATTGTGTCTGATGGCAAGCTCGCTGGTTGGATTCCAATAAAACAAAAAAAAAATACCTAAAATAAATAAAAACCTACCTATCAATACATTTACTTAGGTAAGTTTTTTTTCAAAATAATTATTTTAACGTTTACACACTTATCACTTCTTTAAACTAATTAACAAATCTCAACATGTTGCATGTACAAAAACTATGAATCTTTCTCTCAGGGACTATGTAGAAGTATTTTCCTCCTTTAACGCCTTCCATTAACGCTAGTGATCCAAAAGCGTGTAAAAATAAAATAAAACTCCAAAGTAAAATCTTTTACATGTTCTAGCAAGTTTCATAAAAAGTGGGGCCTTGGAATTATATTAATATTTGTTTCGCACCCGGCCGACCCTCGTCAAACTAACTAAATAATATAACACGATAAATAACTTTCGGTACAGTCTCCCGACTGACATATAGTTAAAACTTAACATAGTTACAATGAGATTGATTGTATGTTAAACTGAAAAGTCTCATGGGAAGTATCTATAGTATTTACTTGCAGACACAATAGAAAATGAATTGTTTGCGTCCACTAGGTGACCGGAGAAGTGGCGCTCAAAATGTTATTTAGGTGTATACAGGGTTATTTTGTAACTACTGGCCAAATTTTTACAATATGCTTCCGAAAGAAATTTATAGTAAAAGAATAACATAAAATTTCAACTTTCCATACTAAGTCCCATCAGCTGATCGACCAATTTGTATGGGAAGCACAAAAATTTTTTTTCATTTCTCATACTCGAAAAGAAGTGTATATTTGATTCTAGTATTGGGTTGAAAATGCTTCTTCCCTCACCCGGGAGAGAATGTTTCATACAAATTCATTCGTACCCTAGGGAGGGAATGAATTTTAAAAACAGAACATAAAAAAATCTTTTAGGAATCGGCTTCTGTCATAAATTTAGAAAAAAAAATCTATGGAATTTTTTTTTCTATGTCTATGGCTAACCTACACAGAAAAAAATACCGAGTTTGAAAAAAAATCAAAAAAACTTCGATGAAAAACATTTCTTTTTTTCTATATCTTTGGATACTACATATTTTAGCCAATGGTAGCATTGAAAAAAATCATTCTTTATTAAAGAAAAATTCTCCTGTATATTAGGCTTACCGCTTTATTTTCTTTGTTTTTATCCATATTATTTTTAATTATGTAAATTATAATTATTAGTATATAATATATACTAATGATAGGTACTTTAGGTGTATTTTCTACTAAGATTAAAAAGTTAAAAAAAATCCTAGAACGTAGAAGCGGCGGCGATGACTCGCTCCAGGCCGTCTGGTGATTCCATGGTCAAAATCATAAGCTGTATCGAAATCCAAAACCTCGGTTTTATTGTCAATAAGGATATTTTATAGTGTTTTTTGTTTACTTTCCTTATATTCGAAATGAAAAGTAGAGTGTTTTTTACTACGGGTGAATGACATCAATGCATACTCGGACTATAGCCGTCTGAACACCTCGTATGCTATTGATGTCATCCGACCCTAGTAAAGCAATCTACTATTTTATTTTTTGACACATATTTTTTGGAAACTTCATCAACCAAATCTGCTGCGAAAAATCTGGCCAATGGTTTCAAAATAATGGTATAAAATGGTACGAGTACGTTAACGAGCATCAGGTTGCCTGATGGTCAGCAATCACCGCAGTCCAATGGTTCACCAATATCAGGCGACCGTGGAACATTTTATTCGCGTTCTGAAATTCTATTATGTGTTTGTTACACAAAATTTTTCAGTATATTTTCTTAGCTTGATGGAAAAATAACCGAAGCGTCTCAGTTACCGAACATACTAAATTCAAGTGGCACGTTAACGTGAGAATACGTCTTTCAAAGGTGCCTTTTGGGAGCTCAAATACCTATTCTGTCGGCTTCACAAGTCGTCACAAGATAAAGTTTACAGAAATGTAGGTAAATTAGAACAGTATGTAACTATAAATATCGATTGCAATTCTAGACTTTTCGACTCGCCAAGAAGAAGTTCTAGTCTAGACTAATGTAATCCGGGATAACGTTATGAATATGATATCCTACCTATAGAAATCTCACATAGGTATCTATAGCTAGGCGCTCACGTCAGGTTTTTTCGTTTGGGAATTTCAGATTCGGGGGTCCGAAACAAACTAAATGTCAAATTTCATACAAAAAGGCCGACTGGGCCCACTCGTCACTAACTTTTTCAGTACGGAAAATTTTCGCATGAAAGACATGCATCTGGGTCTCTGGATCTGAAATTTCCGAACGGAAAAATTTGACGTGTGCGTGCGCCGATCTTATATCTATCAAGGCGTTTTAGGAATTACGGTTAAATAAACTTGCATATATATGCGTATATATGAACCCTGAAAACATAACATTATTTTTTGGGCAGTCGTGTGAATAATACTTAAATTTGGCAGGTTTCTTATCTATCTTTTAGACGTAGGATGTAAACCATATATCAATATCTGTCATGCTCAATGCTCAACGATCAGAAAGTGAGTCACTTTTTCGACCAAAAATCTTTTCTGGTCGAAAATTGCCACATTTTATAAAACGTCGCATCTGTTACCATCTAATTTGCATTTTCACAAGACTGGATCGATCGCAAGCACCTTCATGGAAGCATTTTCTCATTTCCCGGTATTTTCCCGGAAAGAATAAAGATTTGTTCTCATCTGGAATGGGTATATAAATCCGAAGATTTTATTTTAGTGCTAGCCTTTGCTCGCGTCTTCTTACGCATTGTTCTCATATCTCCAGGTTCTAAGCGGCGTAGTCATGTTGGATGCTTTTTTAGGCGAAATTCAAATCTGACATTAGTGTGTCACTCTCTAATCTGAGCGTTTTCCCACTTACATCCTCAGCATTTATGCGTTGTACAGGGTCCGCTTTTCAACTTTTTCTTCTCCACCCACGATCTCTGGCCTCCTTAGTTGTTAGACCATTTGGTACTATAACTTACTCAGTGAGAAAGAGAGCGGCGTCCTTCAGCAATACAATATTGTGACAATCGCATCAAACATTCAGTAGATTTTGCATCGTGAATTGTGTTAATTAAATTAAAATAATTATAATTTCCGCAATCACCCTAAGTTGACTCTGTTAACTTCAGGGATCAAATGTCTGCGGTCCAACACTCCGGGTTGGAGGTTAAGCAAATCGTCCGTTAAGATAAAGGCCTAGTATAGTATAATATTATCTGTGGTCTTAGGTAAACTGAGCCCTTGCCTGTTATCTCTGTAAGCCAGCTCCCTCTTTACTGCTCCATTTGTTAATTAAATTAATTAAAATTCTCCGGGACCCATCTGCAGAATGTTAAACTAGACTGAAACCGGGTGTCAATTAGACACACTAATGGTTGTATGAACGGTGTAGCTTTTCTTAGATGTAGGCTTTGAACATAGATACCGATTATTTTGGTAGTTTAATTGTTATTTTAAACTTCATCAAAATGCAAGTAACGTAGGTAACGTTTTATGCCAAAGCTCAACCATATGGCCTTACCGTGCCTTCTCTTTGAATAAGTAGATCAATGCGACCTCATTCTATGTGATAGTCTATGAAAATAACCATAGTACATGAGTCGAACCTGGGATCTTTCATGTGTGCCTAGTAGGTATATGAATCAAGGTAATCGAGGTTGGTTATAAAACATATTGATGCTTCTCTGTTTTTATCGCAAATTCTTCAGTGGTCGTGACGTCACTTCTCCTACTTACAACTTGGTCGTACTTCCATCAGCACTTAAATTAATTAAACTACAAAATTGATCGTCCCACAAAAGCGGTCGAAGCACTCTCAAATCTCTTAGTGGGGAAAACTAAGTTATTGTAAGTGGCGCCATCTAACGTCACATTCAAGCGTGGATGCAGATGGGGGAAGTGTGGCTGTAATACGTCTGTGGAGGTAATTTTGTTAGCCAACCCTAAATGTCACTAGAATATAAATTAAATAAGGGGTTAGTGCCCACTTACCCTAGAAATAAGAATAATAGTGGTACCACTGCCACACCTACTATATAAAAGGTTATTAATAAGTTTTTGTTTCGTGTCTTGTCGCAGTTTGTGTTTAGTAAATAAAAATTATTTTCTTTCTTTCTTTTCTTTACTTACAAGTGTACCTATTTGTAGAGACCCAGTATATTATAAGTCTATAGTAGAGACATTCCTTACTCTTCTTTGACCATTTGGTTAACAATTTAAATTGTCACATTTTCGAACACGGAAAGTAAATTGTAATTTTTCTTTGGAATAATAAAACTTCTAAACTAATTTATGTAAGATCTCTCAAACCGGTAGGTACTAATATTAAACTTGAAAGTTTGTAAGAATAGATATTTGTTTAAATGTTTGTTTCTCTCTCACGCAAAAACTACTGAATGGATTTCGATTAAATTTAGTATACAGGTAGAATGAAATAATACCTTAGTCAAAATTCAAAATCTTTTTATTTGCAATGAATGTGCTTAGTTTTACTATATTTTATTTCTTTCTATATATTTGTTGTGTACAAAATTATTAAATATTTTTTTTTAAATGTGAATAGGTTATTTTTATTCCGAAACTCCCAAGGAGCGGAGCCCCGGGGCTTACCCGAGGCGCAGTTAGTAAATTATAAAGATTGGAAAACTTAGTCCATAATTCCATTCATTTTCAGCTCATACGACGCGTAAAGCTTATTTTAGAGAGTTTTACTTCTATACTCACTCTGATTTGTCTACTTATGTTGCACCACTTAGACACAGATTAAATTTACAGAAGAGTAATTACGCGCGAAAAATCGCGACGTGATTACTAAATCCACTTAGCGGGAAATGACAAAATACCTGAACACAGGGAAAATAAGCGATATTCTTTCATTCGTATAAGAGGCTCTTTGCCTAATAATCTGCCAGAGAAAATTGACAGGTAATTTTTGTAAATGTGGTGTTTTTATCTATGAGAATTTAGTATTTTCAAGTCTTGTCTGATTTATTATTCATTTGCTATTAAGGCAAATTGATTTTTGGATACTGATATTAGGTAATTTGTTACTTAGGCATTATTAGAGATGGGTTAAGGACTGAGTATTTATCCAAGGATGAGTAAATACTCATAAATATCCATTTCTACTGAGTTTTTATCCTTAATCGACAGTAAATATTTTTTAATGAGTTAGTCTCATAAATTGAATTGGAACTGTGAATTTACATAATTATAAAGGATATAGAACTTATTGGGGTGATTAATTAATAAGTACTTAATGGAAAAGTACCAAAATTGCAATGTATTTATTCTAAATCCACAAATTCTGTCAATAATCGTCTGTAGGATTACCCTTTTAACTACTTATGTGGACTAAAGAGTAAAAACGGGACTCATTACTAAGACTCCGCTGTCCGTCTGTCCGTCCGTCTGTCTGTTACCAGGCTGTATCTCATGAACTGTGATAGCTTGACAGTTGAAATTTTCACAAATGATGTGTTTCTGTTGTCGCTATTATATAATACTAGCTTTCGCCCGCGGCTTCGCCCGCGTGAATTTCCCACGGGAACAGTGCTTTTTCCCGGGATTAAAGGTACCCTATGTCCTTCTCCGTACTTCCAGCTATGTGTATGCAAAATTTCAGGAAGATTGGTTCAGTAGATAAAGCGTGAAGAGGTAACAAACAAACAAACAAACAAATAAACAAACCAACAAACAAACAAACTCACTTTCGCATTTATAATATTAGTTAGGATATCATTGATAATAACAAATACTAAAAAAAGATTAAAATAAATTTGGGGGGGAACCCCCCAAATTTATTTTACAACAAACGTGTTTTTGTTTTTGCCGTTTTTTGCTATATTTTTTACACGACTGACCAAAAAAGGAGTGTTATGTTTTCAGGGTTAATGTATGTATGTATGTAAGTTTCTTTATTCCACCATAAGTCCTGAACGGCTTAACAGATTTTGATGTGAGAGGTATTTTTAGATTGCTTGCATTCCTCCGAGTGACATAGGCTATATGACGTCATCATGAAAACAAAATGGCGGATTATATATGCGATAAATTGCAGACCAAAAAAATATAATTTGACCAATCTTATCGAGTGGGGTATCAAATTGAAGGGCTTTAAAAGGCGATTTCAAAAATGTATATAACTTATATGTTTGTATGTACTTTTTAAGTAAAAACTTGTCAGTCGTGTTTTTTTATTTTTAATAATTAGCTTGTTAATGTTGTGTAGATAATGGTATAGGATAGGACCCTTCGTGCGCGAGTCCGACTCGTACTTGGCCGGTTTTATTGTTACTTGTAACAACACGCGTACCTCACTTGAAAACGACAGTTGGCTGGCTCTCACCAGTCCTAGAAAGTGCACGCGATAGTTATTGAAGGACTGGACTTAACCTTAATGTTTATAGTTAACCTTTTAATGTAACCCGACGACGAGAACAATAAATGTACCGCGGCTAGTACTTAGAATTTTAATGTTTAGTACAGCTCCTTGTCCTAAAAAAAATCGATTTTATGGTACTATCCAAAAGAAAGCATGAAACTTGGCATAAATGTAGCTTTCATATATGTATTTTAACATTGATATGGAAACACGTCGAGAAATGATTGTTTCCCCCCCTTTCCTTCCCCCATTATATATCCCAAATCGTGGTTTTTCTATTTTATATGAAAACGGTAAAAGCTACGCAAAAACTGTCGAGGACCAATAAGTTCTTCATTAAATTCTCTATAATATTGCCTTTGGATGTATGTTGATAGGAGTTTTCTCTCTCAGCCGAAAGACGTCCACTGCTGGACAAAGGCCTCCCCCAAGGAATTCCACAATACCGGTCCTGCGCTGCCCGCATCCTTGCGCGTCCTGCGACCGTCACCAGGTCGTCGGTCCACCGAGTGGGAGGCCTGCCAACACTACGTTTTCTGGTTCGTGGTCGCCACTCGAGAACTTTTCTACCCCAACGGCTATCTGTTCTACGAGCTATGTGCCCCGCCCACTGCCACTTAAGTTTGGCGATTCTGCGGGCTATGTACGGTTACTTTAGTTTTCCTACGGATCTCCTCATTTCTGTTTGGATCACGCAGGGAAACTCCGAGCATAGCGCGCTCCATCGCCCTTTGAGTGACCTTGAGCCTTCTTATGAGGCCCATAGTAAGCGACCACGTCTCTGTTCCGTATGTCATTACTGGCAACACACACTGGTCAAACCCTAGGCTTGAGACATTGCGGTATTTTGGACGAGAAGATATCGCGAAGCTTCCCGAACGCTGTCCAGCCGAGTTGGATTTGTTGCGGGATATACAATGAGACACAAAGTTGGTAGACAACGATTGACCTCTTTCTCAAAGTTGGACTTAACTATTGTAACTGAACTGTTTGTCCCAGGTATACATAATTGTCAACAACTTCGAGTGTAGAGTCTCCAACCTTCAGAGGAGTGGATGCGACACGGATATTAAACATAATTTTCGTCTTGTCCATGTTCATTTTTAGACCCACTTGTTAAAAGGCTCTACAGAGGCCATCGAGCACTGTGCCTAGGTCTTCCAAGGTCTCAGCAATGACTACGATATCGTCAGCGAATCGAAGGTGAGTGATGTACTCGCCATTGATATTGATACCGAGTCCGCTCCAGTCCAGAAGCTTGAAAACATCTTCCAGGGCGGCAGTGAGCAGTTTCGGAGATATCACGTCTCCCTGTCTCACCCCTCGCTGCAACTGGATAGGTTTCGAGCCTTGATCCTGGAGACGGACCGACATGGTGGCGTTTTCATACAAACACTTCAGCGCTTCGATATATTGATAGTCAATTTGACACCGTTGGAGAGACTGTAGCACAGCCCAGGTCTCGATCGAATCGAAGGCTTTCTCGTAGTCCACAAACGCCAAGCATAATGGCTGATTATACTCTGCAGTCTTCTGTATAATCTGCCGCAGCGTATGTATGTGGTCTACGGTACTAAAGCCTTTTCGTGAATAAGGACTTGATATGACTTACAGTTTACAAAATATACCCATGCTAAAATACATTTTTTTCTTTAAATACGACTATTACTGCACGGCCGTAGAAGTGCCGGAACACTTTTTGGGTACAATCTGAATGGATCGTTTGAATGTAAAATGTGTTTTTACTGAATAAATGATTTTGTATTTTTTCTTTTTAAACTTTGTTGGCGATGGTAACATATGTCGACACGAAGTCTGGGACCACTATATCAGAAATCGAATGCTGTCCGTGATATTAAATACGAAATTCTACCAAGACCGTGCAGTAATAGTAAAAGTTCGCATTAAAAAAAACATTCTTGTAGCATAGGCATATTTTGTAAACTATAAGTCCTATCAACATGCATCCACAGGCAATAGATATAAAGAATTTAATGAATAACTATTAGTCTTTGACAGTTTTTGCGTAGCTTTTGCCGTTTTCATAAAAAGTAAGCTAGTAATAGAATTGTAATGTTTATGTAGTTAACCTTTTATTCTAACCCGACGAGTACAATTAATGTATCGCGGCCAGTACCTACTAAGAATTTTTAACATTCAAGTTAACTTTTTATTTTTACCAGAAAAGAACATTCATTGTTCTGATGATCCCATTTTCAGTGCTAAAAATGAAAGGTTAACTTAAATAAAGTATTAAATTAGGGCTCCATTGCCTACAAAAGTTTATACTCATGCTTTTGGATAAATACTCAGTAAGAATGAGTAAAAACGTATAAATACACATCAATTATCATTCTTACCCAGTAAATACTATTTAGTATTTACTGACCGCCCATCTCTAGGCATTATGCATTATAGACTGGGCGCCCTCACGAGGATTTAAATAAACTGTAAACAGTAATAAATAATTTGTATGTGCGAAAAAGTTTTTTCAAAAAGCTCTACATAAAACATACTTATATGTATAAAATCATGTGTCAGCATTGCTTTCAGGTGCATCTTGAAAATTCTGCACTGAATCTTCACAATAATACAAAGTATAGATAAATGTAAACGACAAACTCAAATGGCGTGGGTTATTGGACAGTAGGCACATTAGATTTTTAATTTGTATATTATATATTAATAGGTATACGTTTTAATTACCTATAAATCTAAATAAAAAGTATTTAAAATAAAAGAAGATGTTCATCTAAATAAAAAAATCAACTTCAAAACTAATTCTTGTGCAAAAAACTTTTATTAGAGATTCGACCGGAGATTTCAAGAGTTTATAACGAAGTTGAATGAATCTTTTAATTAGTCGTGTTGCAGTAAAGTTATAATTAATTTAGTCGACTCTGTTTCTAGTCAGATTGAGTTTTGGCGGCGACGAATTACAAGCGAGCCAAATAAATTAATAATTAATTTTACCCAAATCTGTAATTATTTTCTTAAAATAATTTAAGAAACTTATTATTTTTATGTTAAATGTTGGTACCTATTAATAAAGAAATTGTGCTCAAGTAAAATCTTCTGTAAAGTAATATTTATCTTGGTATTGTATCATAAACACAAGCATTGAAAATTATTGCAAGCGAGCGACTCGGAAACGCCTGTATGTAGGTATAGGGGATGAATAAACATTGACGTATGTACCTATATACATATTATTTCAGACTTGCTACATTTCACTTGCGATTTATCAGTTTTGCAGACGCAAGACTATCTGTTAAGAGCAGTGAGAGTGTTTTCGATCCATTCATTATATTTTTATGTAACCTACATTGTTTTGTTTATAAAATAATAAAAATATTTGACTTTCTTTATAATAAACTTAACCCGGATCGAATTTTTCTATTGGAGGTCGATAGTTTCTTGTTTTTCTTGAAATTAGTTAATGATGCGAAAACCATGTGTTCTGAACATGACATTAAAAGTTTGTCAAGTAAAGCCTGGCCGAATATAAAAACCCTCGCCATGTCGCGGATAAACAATAGAACTAATTTCTTCTCTTACTCTCTCTCTCTCAGCCGAAAGACGTCCACTGCTGGACAAAGGCCTCCCCCAAGGATTTCCACAACGACTGGTCCTGCGCTGCCCGCATCCATGCGCAACCCGCGACCTTCACCAGGTCGTCGGTCCACCGAGTGGGAGGCCTGCTTCTACTGACAATTAATTTAAAAACCCATCTGTTATTTCTCCTGTCAAAGTTTGACTTTTAATAAAGGGCGGATCCAGGATTTTTTTTCTGGGAGGGGGAGGGCACGTGCTTCCGTGCTCCCCCCTCTCCTTAAATCCGCTACTGCTTTCAATAATGTTGCTATATAAAACGCATAAGTGCTACCTCTAATTCAGCGTTTTTATATCTCTGGTCAGGCTTTCACAGAAACATACATCTAAATAACATACACCTAAATAAACATAAACCTATATAAACATAAACTTTGAAATTAAACTTTCCCTAAAAAAAAATTGCGAAAATAAGAGGAATGTCACAGTATCTCTCTCAAATATCACGTATGCCATGGTCCGTTAAAAAAATACCGTTTAATCTTTCTACGATGTTTGCAGTCACATCAGAGTGCTCCAATCTGAAGAAACCGGTTCGTTAGCTGCTTTCGCTCCAGAGATTAGCTTGTCAACAGTTTGAGGAAACGCGAGTAAATTGCAAGAAAGTCATGCTTAAATTCACTAGACAAGATAACAAGAAGTTTTCTTTTATTTTATTATTAACTGACTTAAAAAAAAGATAAATAATAAATATATACGGACACGTCTTGTCTCTCTTTCTTTGGGCACATCAAAAAGTAAAAGTTTTGTTTATTTGTCTTCACGCTTTATCTACTGCATAAATCTTCCTAGAATTTCAAATACATATAAAAGTACTAAGGACATAGGATACTTTTCAAGTACTATTCCCGTGAGAAACTCACGCGGGCGAAGCCTCAGGCAAATGCTAGTTGTTTATAAAAGTCTGACAGCGGCAGACTTAATTAGAACTTCGTTGGATTTTATGTTCACATTGAATTAACCGTCTGGACAGACATGCAGCTGTGGCAAAGAAATAAATATTACCTAGATGCCCAGAGTGAACGCAAAAAAAAAATCTTGTGTCCTAGTTAGCAGTAAAAAAGTAATGAAAATAATTTGAAAAAAATATTGTCACTGATTTAATTATAATTTTATCTTTATTTGTTTGCATTAGCAAATAAAACATATGTGTATTGAATTTTATTAAAAACTAGCTTTCGCCCGCGGCTTCGCCCCCGTGAATTTCCCACGGGAACCGTGTGCTTTTTCCCGGGATGAAAGTTACCCTATGACCTTCTCTGTACTTTGTACTATGTGTATGCGAAATTTCAGTAGATAAAGCGTGAAGAGGTAACAAACAAACAAACTCACTTTCACATTTATAATATAAGTTAGGATACAGACAGAGGCTGACAAATTCCTAATTTCCTATATACTTATAGGAAATTAGGAATTTGTCAGCCTCTGTCTGTATCCTAACTTATATTATAAAACAAAACACAAACAACAAAAAATTTAAAGAGCTACTAGAGATTTGTAACTAAAAACGTCGGTATCAGCTTTCAACTTTCTATTATACAGCACATTGAAAATGCACACAAGAAGCACATCAAAGCACTTTTTAGCAGAGATAGGAATAGAGACCGGGAATAAACGGGCGGGAACCGTTTCTTACCGTAGTAAACCCATTTCTGCTTTTCACTTATATTGTACGATACTTACCCACAATTTCCTCCTCTTGGATCCTCTCACCGACATACACTGTTCGCATACATACACTGTCAGCGTAAAGCTGCTCTCGCTACTTCATATAACTTCATGCCGCTCTCTGGGAGCACCTGTTGAGAACACTTTAAGATCAGTGCTTCGGAACTTGGCGCCAGAGCGTCTTTCTTACCGCTAATTTATGAGTGAAGTTGAATTTCTAGCACAAACTGTATGTAAGTTTGCTGAAAGTAATTCTATTCAAAGTTTACTTTTGTAATTGTTTTATTCAAACAGCCATTCTGTTTATGAAACGTCATATCATTGCTGGTTTTCATTCTAGACTAGAATTAATTTAAGTTTTTTTGTTTTATTGTATACATTATGTTAATTGTTAAATAAATAATCTGTTGCCATAATCTGTGGTTCCTTATGGTGGAATGGCATGTGTTGAACTATATTGACAACTTTTACCCGCAACATCGTTTGCGTTGAATTCGAGGTAACACAGATCCTTTCACTCTCTTATAGGTAGGTATATCATTTAGAGAACATTTTTTGCAATATTTTTTGTCAATCAGTGACTTATAATAGAGACCACTCTCTTATAGGTAGGTACCTATATCATTTAAAGAACATTTTTGCAATTATTTTTGTCAATCAGTGACTTATGTTATATTTTTAATAGAGAAGATATAGATTTTACGTGAGAATTTCGTAATGAAATCACCTTACCCGTGTACCAAATGTGCGCCATTTTCAACGATCTTGTGCCATTGTTGTTCAGCCATTGTTATGCATTCAAGTTCACCCTGTGTGTCATAAGCATAAAACCCATTTCATTTTTATTTTAATAAAATAAAAGTTAGCCAAACATTTCAAATTTAGTTTAAATTTAACCACAAAAACTGTTGGCCAACTACTAACGTACTTAGACCACTGTGACACGAATTAGGGGTTCGTGGTGCTCTTTTGTTTGACAATCCGCCACAGGCTAACTTTTAGGTGAAGTTAGAATTTCTAACGAGTGAGATTAAATAGCGTTGAACACATACCCGCATGAGTAAATTAATCAAAGCGTTTTGAAGATAATGAATTTAATTAAATAGTTTTAGTTAGGTATAATCTCAGTGTCAGTTTTTTAGTTATAACTAGTTTTAGTCTACAACTCCGTAATGATTCCAACATATTAATATATTATATTACAACAAATTAATTTTCGAAAATTAGACACATATCTAACAAATTTTAATATCAGTTTAAATGTTTTGCTCTAACCCAAATTTGGCCTACTTAGTAAGTACCTATACGTAATACAAATTGTAGAATTTTATATTCTTAGGTCACTTATTCGTTCAGTCTACTTACCTACCTCTTTATCTTTTACGGGTACAACATACAACCACAACATACAATCTATTTTTTGCTTGAAATTTGCCGCCCTAAATCTACTGATTCATCTAGCAAATATCTAGTATCCTATCTGTGGTGCAGGAACAATGCACAAATGATGGAAACAATCAAGAACCCAGACAGTTTGACTTTGAGCGAAGCCCGCACTACCGCGAATCGTAGTACAAAGCGCTTGCTGAAAGCAGAGCTATTCTGTGGTTCTTCGTAGCATACAAATCAAATCAAATCACACAGATTGAGTTAGCCCCAAAGTAAGTTCGAGACTTGTGTTATGGGATAGGTACTAACACAACGATACTATATTTTATAACAAATACATAATATAGATAAACCCAAGATCCAAGACCCGGGCCAATCTGAAAAAGATCATTTTCCATCTTGACCCGACCGGGGATCGAACCCGGGACCTCCGGTGTGACAGTCCGGCGTGATGACCGTTGGGCCACGGAGGTCGTCATACAATTGAATTATGTGCAATGTTACTTTGAAGAAAGATCGCGGGCGTTGATCCGCTGTTGAAGAACTACATATTTTCAAACAAAGTGCTTAGCTAATCAGCATAGCTAGTCTATGGAAAAGCTATTCCAAAAATAATCGTAGCATTTGTATTATATTGAATATAGATATTTTTGTTTTCAAGGCTCCCGAGGGCCGTGGAAATTTCGGGATAAAAAGTACCCTATGTGCTATTTGCTCTGGTAGCTCCTCCTTGTATTCTCATTATTTTTCTAGCCATGTTTGATTCACAGTTTTTTTATCAAAATCCGTCCAGAAGAACTCAGATCCTACTTTCGCATTAGGATGAAGTCATGTCATTTTAAATTTTTATTTAAGTACTTATTTTCCAAATGTTTTAAGGAAACAAGCTAAATTAAAATACCTACTAATATTAAAAACTAAGAAATACAAAAAAAATAATTACAAGTTGTAAAGCCCCTTATGAGCGTAGCCTTGCGGCAACGTGCCCGAAAGGCTGGCTGCATTGCCAAGTTGTATGGCAATGCTTAGCCTATGGCCAAAGAATTGCCAGCCCGTTGGTTACCTCGACCAACCTTTTTGAAATAAATATAAGAAGCTGGTGAGCTGAAGGTCGTCTCCCAAGTGCCTTACGTGCTGGACGTGACACGTGAAACCACACTCAAAAAAATTCTAAACGCAGTGACAAAAATCCCTTAACAAATGGGAGCCGTCTACGGACCACAAATACATCGACAGAACAAATTTAGACTCTCAATGACAAATGAACTTTGTCACCGGACTTTGCCGCTTCGTATTAATAATTTGTTCTTTCAACTCTGTCTCAAACGTTGTATACATGACAATGCTCCTTTGTCCTTACATCTAAGGTGATCTCCTCTATTACAAAGGAACTTCGTCACTGCGTTCGTGTTCACGTTGTTAGTATGACAATTTTCCTGTAGCTCCTCGTTAAGACGGTGTCAATTTGACAGGACGAATTGGGCCGTAAGTCAACGGCGTGTTGTCACTGTGACAGTGTATAGATGCTACTTTGTCCCTACGTTTAAGTGTATAAGCCTATAATACAAAGGTACTTTGTTGCTGCGTTCTTGGAACGTTGTCAGTATGACAACATTCCTTTGGCTCCTCGTTAAGACGGTGTCAATTAGATAAGACAACTAGTCCTCAGTGTTTAAGGTATATTGTCCGTAAGTCAACGGCGTGCTGTCACTGTGACAGTATAGGCTGTCCCTACGTCTTAGGCGATAAGCCTTTATTACAAATGACATTCGTCACTGCGATCTTGGCACGTTGTCAGTTTGACAACGTTTCTTTGACTCCACGTTAAGCGGTGCGGCATTTTGACAACATAACTTTGGCTCTTCTATTGTTACTGTGACAGTGTTTTTTGTCCTTACGTCTACGGCGTGTTGTCGCTGTGACAGTGCTTTTCTGCCCTTACGTCTACGGCATGTTATCATTGTAACATTGTTTTTCTGTCGTTAGGTCAAAGGTGTGTTGGCGCTGTGACAGTGTTTTTCTGTCCTACGTCTACGGTGTGTTGTTACTGTAACAGTGTTTTGCTGTCCTTACGTCTAGGGTATGTTGTTGCTGTGACAGTGTTTTGTGTTCCTACGTCTACGGTGTGTTGTTCCTGTGACAGTGTTTTGCTGTCCCTACGTCTAGGGTATGTTGTTGCTGTGACTGTGTTTTGTGTTACTACGTCTACGGTGTGTTGTTACTGTGACAGTGTTTTGCTGTCCCTACGTCTAGGGTATGTTGTTGCTGTGACTGTGTTTTTGTGTTCCTACGTCTACGGTGTGTTGTTACTGTGACAGTGTTTTGCTGTCCCTACGTCTAGGGTATGTTGTTGCTGTGACTGTGTTTTTGTGTTTCTACGTCTACGGTGTGTTGTTACTGTGACTGTGTTTTGCTGTCTCTAAAATAAAAGAAAAAAAAATGATTAGGTCACTTTTATTGTCTAACAATTTTTCTTAAAAAAACAGAATAAAATACAAGATATTATTTCTGGAAGAAATCAAAAATTAAAATTACTACAAATACTTTGAATACTTTTCTTCAGCATTATACAAAATATTAAAAGTAACTGGGTAACCTCATATACAATTTTACCACCAGAAGGTCGCCATACACTTATCATCTCCGCACACACATAGTTCACAATCGTGGATGTAAAACAGAGTAATGCTGTGCGAAATAAGTGTGCATCAGAATGACTGGCCAAAATAACCGAACCCATTAAAAAAATATTACTAAAATTTAATACCTATTTGCTACTATTAGATACCTTTGTTTAAATATCCAACCTAATAAATAAACGAGAAAATCAATTTAAAAAATAGGCATTCATTCTGACGTCAAGATGACCGCCCACACTTAGGATTTCCACGAAAGTGCTTTGAAATTTCAATTCGAAATTCGCCTTTACAAAACTTTAAAATTATATTTAGGTACGAAATAGGTACTGAAGTTTTGTAAAGACGAATTGAAATTTCGAAGCCCTTTCGTGGAAATCGTAAATGCAGGCAGTCATCTTGACGTCAGAATGACTGCCCATTTTTTAAATTTATTTTCTCTATTATTCATTAGGTACCAAATATTTAAAGAAAGGCATCAAATAAATCTATGGACTCTACATTTTAGGGAAAATATGTAATAAGATTTAGCTAATTCCTATCTCTATATAAAGCAAATAACCATATTGAATAGAGAAATATAGTTTGATTCTATGAACATTAGCATACAATATTAATTAAATTAAACTAAACTCTTTCCACAAGTAAACAAACGACTGTGTTATTTACTTGCGGAGAGGGAAAGAAATAAGTAATACTTTTAAGGGTTGTTGTTATGTTGTCGGTACTCTGCGAAATAATTACACCGTAAAGGCCGGCAATACCTCCATCATAACAACGCCAACACAAATACATAAAACAACGACAAACTTACAACATTGTAAACATCAATATACAATATTAAATGACTTAAACTAAACTCTTTCCACAAGTAAACAAACGACTGTGTTGTTTACTTGCGGAGAGGGCAAGAAATAAATAATACTTTAAGGGTAGTTGTTATGTTGTCGGTACTCTGCGAAATAATTACACCGTAAAGGCCGGCAATACCTCCATCATAACAACGCCAACACAAATACATAAAACAACTACAAACTTACAACATTGTGAACATCAATATACAATATTAAATGACTTAAACTAAACTCTTTCCACAAGTAAACAAACGACTGTGTTGTTTACTTGCGGAGAGGGCAAGAAATAAATAATACTTTTAAGGGTAGTTGTTATGTTGTCGGTACTCTGCGAAATAATTACACCGTAAAGGCCGGCAATACCTCCATCATAACAACGCCAACACAAATACATAAAACAACGACAAACTTACAACATTATAAACATCAATATACAATATTAAATGACTTAAACTAAACTCTTTCCACAAGTAAACAAACGACTGTGTTGTTTACTTGCGGAGAGGGCAAGAATTAATAATACTTTAAGGGTAGTTGTTATGTTGTCGGTACTCTGCGAAATAATTACACCGTAAAGGCCGGCAATACCTCCATCATAACAACGCCAACACAAATACATAAAACAACGACAAATTTACAACTAGTTACAACATTGTAAACATCAATATACAATATTAAATGACTTAAACTAAACTCTTTCCACAAGTAAACAAACGACTGTGTTGTTTACTTGCGGAGAGGGCAAGAAATAAATAATACTTTTAAGGGTAGTTGTTATGTTGTCGGTACTCTGCGAAATAATTACACCGTAAAGGCCGGCAATACCTCCATCATAACAACGCCAACACAAATATATAAAACAACGACAAACTTACAACATGAACCCTTGTTAACTAGCAGCTCCAAAAGTCGTCTCTTGACTATTGGGAAATTCTCATCAAAGGAAGTTGATGCCAGAGGATAACTTTTTTCAAAATTGCTCCCCAACTGGAACAGAAAAGAAGTATGAAATAAAATGACTAGGTACTCTTCTAGGAATGAGTGTTCTATCCAAGATCATCAGTGAATCCAGGCGTTTGAATATCTATGGTAACAGACATACAATTTAAAGCATTAGAAAACACAACTTCAGATGCATATGTAAATGTTAAATAACTAGAATGATTAGAACTAGTGTTGAATATTTTTTTAATTACATAAAATGATATTTTTAAATCAAACAGTTTTTATTTTAATTTACTTTGAACATTTTTTCGTTTGACTGTACTGTTTTATTTTTAACTAGCTGTTGCCCCGCGGCTCCGCCCGCAGCATGTTTTTCATACAAACTTTGACCCCCCATTTCAGAGTCTTGGGGGTTGATTCCTGAAAAAAAATTTAGCCTATATTTGACCCCGGGTCTTCAACTATATTCATACGAAATTTCATCAAAATCGGTCCAGTGGTTTAACTGTGAAAGCGTAAGACAGACAGACTTTCGCATTTATAATATTAGTATGGATTTATGAGTGGTCCCAGTCGCTGGAAGAAAAATATTATTTTTTTTGTATCCGGCGACTGGGACCGCGGTCCTAGTTGATTGCGGTCCCAGTTGACGGCATCCTTTAAATGACCAAATAAGTAGGTATAAAGGATATTTGGAAATGTCATAAATATTATGCCCTACAATAAAACTACCTACACTGAAAATAATTTAAATATGTGTTCACTTACCAATTGGTGACCGGCAGGCAAACACAAGCCAGGAAACTGCTGGAAATAATCTTCGATTGGCTTTTCTTTCATATTTTTTTCTCTGGCCTTATATGAGGCTTGCCATTTTTTAAAACTATGTCGAATGGTGATGAAGAACCTTCTAGCCATTCAATGATGTTGTCAAAGTCTTCGTCTTTCGGGCAGTTATCCGAATCAAAGGGAAGGGGTCGCACACGTTTTACACCTGATTTCCCACTGCTGGGGCTGCTGGTGCCGCTACTGCTTCTTCTTTTAGAATTACCCTCTAGGTTCAGCAATCGATGGTGGGTAATTAACTGATTATGAAGCAGACCAGAGGCAGGCAAGGCCTGCCGCTCTGTTACTCGGTATGGAACATAATAAATATCAGGGTGTTCAGCTTTAAATTGTGAGCATATTTCTTTAGCCCAACTGGACCACACTTCTTGTCGAATAGTATCTTTGATACTCGGTAATATGCGAAGTTGATGTTCAACTATCAGTTGCACCAGAGCTTTTCGCTCTCTGGGAGTGAGAAAATTTTCTTCTTTTTGCAGCAAGGACTTTCCAAAAGTTGTAAGTTCTAACAGTTGTCTGAGGGGCTTTCTTTCTTCGAGAGGGCCTATTTCTTGGATAAATTGCCACTCTTCATCTACCCAATTCTGAAATAGACAAAACATTATGAGTAAATCAGACAATAGTTACCACAAAATTTTGGAAATCTCGAGTAATTACACCAAAACCTTCTTCATGAATCACTGTCTCAATCAGTTTTTGAGTTTATCGCGAACAGACAGACGGACGCGGTGGGGGACTTTATTGTATTATAGTGATGGGTATCTCATAAACGTAGTGAACCAACATTATTTTAAAAAAATTGAACTTTATTAGAGAAAAGTCAAAAATATAGAAATCAAAACTCTGTGAAACAAATGTCTATAAAGGGCTTTATTATTATTATATGTTTAAGTGATGAACATGTTGTGTAAAAGATATCTAGTTGTATACTACTAGCCTTATTATAATGACCGCCCGGAAAACGTGACTGTACCGAGTGTATGTTCAAGTATTTTTACAAATTATCTAGACATTATGAATAATACACCTTAAATCAAATTGTCCATCACATAATGTGTATAGTGAAAAATAATTAGCTTACTGTCAAAGTATTCTGTGTGCAGCTGCCGCTCGGACCCGGCTCAAGCAATTCCAGATCAATAATTTTGCTTCCAGGTGGACAAGTTGCGATGGCTACAGGCTAATGAATGAAAAAATATTCATTAATTTAATTTCTGTCATTCATAGTACTAAATTAAATGGTCCCATAGTCTTTTGATCCCTACATGACAGTATGACTGATAGGCATAATTTGTTTATTTGGTATTTTAGTATTTTTTGCCGGCTACATTTTTTTTAAAATCTGTGAATTAATTTTAGAAAATCTTCAAAAGTAATGGATGGTCTCCTAGTAACTATTATGGTTAAGGTACCTGCCCTTACTGTCCTGTGACCCGTCTCAAAAATCCACCGTGTGCGTAACATCCATATTATGAAACTTTATTCGACAAAACTTAAAAACTTCTAAGTTCAGAATTTTTATCGCAAAGCACTACTTACATTTTAAATTTAGAACAACAATTATTTGTACGGCTAAAAATTTTTTTTATTTTGTATATTTTTCCGGGATTCGAACCCAGGACCTTGCAATCTGTAGTTGAGCAAAACAAAATTCCCCACATTTAAATTAGTCAACCACTATTAAAGCTACAATGCCACAGACACACAGAGTCTTTACATTTATAATATCTGTTAGGTAATAAAAATAGGTCTTGTGGTAAAAATTAAAAGCAAATGAAACCAAAGGAGATTTCTAGCATGGGGAAAACCAAAACAAAATATTTTACTTACCGGCACAGACTTTTGATTTTGAACGTCAATAAGTTCCACATTAGCACTAGACGCTGGCAAGGGGGATGGAATTTATGTCAGCCTAAAACACAAAGTAATTGGTTATATTTAGAATTGGAGAGAACTCTTAGATTACAACTTTTTGAGAGATTTTTCAGTAATAATTGCTGGCTTCAAACAATGTTTTGGAGCACTGGCCCCCAATGACAAATGTATATAGGTACAATATCAGGTTTTGGTTTGAACAGCAAGCATCTATGATTGATCAAATTTTATATTCTAAAAATTAATTCAAATGTGTTTCTGACCAAAGGCAAAATAGGTAGGTAATCAAAATAGTTTACCCACCAGCAATGAAGGAGACTGTAGGAATCGGTCACCAGTAATCTCAAAGCTAATGCTTGAAGCAGTAGATGTGGGATCAATGTTTTCTGTTTCAGCCTGAAATGCATATTAAAGTCGTCATGCTTTAAAATATTGTAAGAAACATGAAAGTAATGATTATTTCTTACAATTTTAGAATTCATATTCTGGTCATTGTTGTTTGTTTTTGCAACTCAAATCATTGTCTTATGCAATACATAAAATATACAATGTAAACTGCACCTACGCTGCTTACAGTATCTTTTAGAGATGAATGAGGCCACTGATGATGATCCTATCACATTTTTAGTTTAACTATTGCATGTACTTTAATTTAATAAACAATACAAAATAAAATTATAACTAAACAAAGTCGGCACAAACCTTCCGATACAGTTCTATAGCACTCCGCAGTTTTATTTTGTCTACCATGCGGTTTGAGACCAGTTCCCTTAATTCACTGTCATTCGCTAGCAACAAAAGTTTTAATTCCATCCCCTGCTCTGAAAATTTGTTAATTGTTACTCAAAAAGCACAAGCAAAACAACACACACCAAAGCGAAGAATGAACTAGTTCATTATTCATTCACATTTCCCAGGCCATTTCACCAGGGATGGTCGACCATAGATTAGTATACTCAAAAGAAAGTACAGATTCAGTACAGACACAGCTTATTAATTTAATCAATAAGTTAATTATTTATAATGCTAAGGCCCTGCAGCGAGCAGTCTAGAGTTCCAAGTTCAGAGCTATCGTGAGTTTCTTTAGTGACTTTCATGGTCAGACTGCAATACTGTGTATATGGAATAGAGAAATTGTGAATGCAGAACCAACTCGCTATCTTGCTCACCTTTATACTTATAAACTTGTATAGTTGAGTAACATTTACTGACACATTTCACATTCATCTTCAGTAAAATGGTCATATGTACTAAACAGGAAGCAGTTAGGGCACCAGAAAAAGTTATGGTGCAATAAAAATTTAACAGTTTTTTGAGTGGATATGAAATGATTAGGTCTAGGTAAATCACTACTGGAAACTAGAAATCCACAGCCATGACATCTTTCAGATAGCACAAAATGTGTTATTTTCCAAGGCCATTTCATAGTGTGTAGTAATGATAAATCATATTTGGTTAAAAACTTGTCCACATCTAGAACTATTTGTACAACCATGTTAGTTCAGTAGAAGGGTATCTAAAATACATATAAATGTTATAAATAAATAATTACAAGTAGGTTTGTATGTACCACAGACAGTTTCAAATTTTACCAAGGTAGACCTGTGACTTACTTTTCAGGGTCGGTCTGACTAAACTGGCTGTGCCATCCTACTACACTTAGTTTCGTTCATACCATTATATCATAGTACCTGGACGACCAAGCTAATTGCTCATTTTTACCTACCTACATGTTTACCTAACTACCTTTTTTTTTAAACTGTCTTTGGTACGTACATACCTACCAACAAATTAAAATTAATATGTTGATGAAAATGAAACACACAAAAACGACAATGTACCAGCAAGCAAATGTTTGTTTTTTTTTTGTTAATTAAGCATGGGCTTGACCGCAATCTCGCCTGATGGTAAGCGAAGATGAGATCTAAGGTGGACCGCGCGTGCTTATACGCCGCCGGTACGGGCATGCAAATTATAAACTAAGTACCTACCTAGAACACAAGGAGTAGTGCGTTTTCTCAAGAGACGACGCGACAGAAAGTTCACCCACATTATGAAACATGCGTTACACGGATCTACCTACGTAGAAATTTTTAGCGGAAAACGAGTCGCTAACATCATCATCAAACACGCAAAACGCAGCCCTTTACAGTTCTTCGTGTCCAATACAATAATGCCTTCCGGGTGTTGTAGAGTCTTCCACGATTTTGTAGCGCGCCGGGGATGTTTACTGAATCGCACACAGATAGTTTTGAAGCCATAATACGAAAAAGAACAACATCCCATCACTAAGTAAGAGATCCGTGTCATGAACTGTCTTGTCTCGTACCTCGTGGGAAAATGCAGAGTATGTAAAAGTAACGTGGAAAATGCACCCACTGACGGGGAAAGTCCCATTGTTATACTATACTGGTAACTGTAGTTACCAGCGGCACTTTAGCAATTAGAAATCCCTAAGAAAAGATAGAATAGAAAAAGGTACCTATGTACTTACCACTCAGGTAGTCGTATAAATGGGACAAATTTGCCCCATCTATAAACAATTTTAGTTCCGAGCACACCTATCATCAATACAATAAAAATACTTGAATTATTAATATAATTAAACCACTGATAATTAATTTCGCGTTTATGTAAGTACCGAGTCGTCCGGTTCAAATGTTCAGAACGAATTTTAAATATCCAACCGCGACCATAACACCGACCGAACTGAATCACTTGTTTGTGAGTGTTGCCAGCAGTTAACCAAAAAATCCCAAACCAAATCCGCAAAAATAATCTGGATTATCACTTTTTACCCGACTGCGTCAGAAGGAGGGTAATGTTTTTCAAGCGTATGTATGTATGTCCTATTCTTTGGCACGCCCTAAAGCCCAAACGGCAGTAGGATTTGACATATGCCTATAAAAAAAAAAATTGGTGCCAGGGTGCCGGATGGTGGCGCGACGATACCTAAACACCTTTTGGCGATAGTTTGGCGGTTTAAGTCGCCATTTTTATTGTAAAATGTACTGAACTAATAACTACCAATAGAGCCCGTGCGAAAAGAGAACCACCAGTGTGGCGTTTTGGCTCACATCTATACATATAATAAAACTGTAGAGAGGTCAATTCTGTACATTGAATATTAACTAAAAAATACTACTAGGGGTCTTCATACAAGTAACAGAAGCCAAAAATATCATTTGTGAAATTTTTGTCCGTGTCTGTCTGTCTGTCTGTTGTTCGCATTTCACACAAAAACTACTGGACGGATTTGAATGAAACTTTTTTTGTTATATAGCTATTAAGCCTCGGCAACATATAGGCTATAATTGATTTTGAAAACTGGAACACCTGATGAAGAACCATAACAGAACAGCTAAACTATAAGAAATATGGAAATGGTACCCTAGCAAAAGTTTATCAATCTGACGAGCATGTTCTGTTGACGTATAAAAATCGAAGATCAGGATCATCTGACCAGCTATACTATTGCATATATGGAAATGGCGCCTTAGCAAAAGTCATTCAACCTGATGAGCATTTTCTACTGACGTATAAAAATTGAAGATCTGGAACATCTGATAAATAATTCCAAGAGACCAGCTACACTAACATATATGGAAATGGCGCTAATAAACTAATAACAGTGCTCGCTTGTAACTGAGTAGTATAAAAAAACCGTACTACGGGTAGGAAGCGGATTTGTGGACGTTAAGTATATGCCAAAGATGTTATATTCAGTTCTTTGTGTGTGTGTATGGATGTGTATGATGTGTGTCCTTCGTTAAAACACTCAAGTTAAATGCAATAAATACCCTTCTTTTGTATTTCCTTAAAAATCAATATCAGCTAAAATAGCAATTATTTAGGATTCGACCGATGATGTCTTCAAATTTTGAACTTCGATATCATCGTTTTCCCCTTTAGAGAGATCTAGAGTTGGCATGTGGCAACACTGTAACGGACAGGTATGTAAACGTTCCGATTGGCGGTTCCAAAACCACAAGGGCCTTTGTCGAGTACTATTATTTATTCTGTGGTTTTGGGCTAACGTCAATGTACCTTAGACAAACTGACAAAGGCCTTTGTAAAAAAAATATCATCAAGAGTTCTCGTTTTTCTATAGGTATTTATTTTTATTTTTAATTACATATTCTTGCCTATTTAAGATTTTAAATATCGCATGAGGCAGAAGTTGCTGAAATTATCGGCTGTATGCCAAAAAGAAAAGTTATCGTACTTCTAAACTAATCCATTTAAAATTTGATACAATTTACGAAGTATACGTTTGTAGGTATTTACACTTATGTCCTTCCTTACCTAGGTAATTTTAGGGTAGGTACAATCAACTTACTATTAAAATGGCAAAATGGTGGAACAAAAAAAAAGTTAGTAGCCCCACGTAAATTGTACCTACCACCTATGAGAACAAGTCTATGCAGCTAAACAAGCGTTTAATGCAGGCTGTACATAATACCTACCTAAGTGTATGTACAAACTCTACACATTATGTATTAAATTTGTTCGACAATAGCTTACTTACCTAATCGTTATTCCTCTATCAGGTAGGTACTCTCGACAGCTAGAGGCTCCCAAATTACCTACTTGAAGATCGTGTGTTGGGAGCCAGTGGATTCTCCTATCTATTTCACTTTCAGAAATACCTACTACCTATACAGCAAGAAATAAACTATCAAACGTGGAATATTTGAATGTAAATTTATTTGTACCCGCGTTTTCGAAAACGGACGATTTCTTTGAAATTTTAAACATAGGTTCTCACATAGTAACAAAGATAGCTATAGGTTCCATGTCTGGGAAAATTCATTTTTCCCAAGCGAAGCTCGGTCGCCAAGGTATATTAATAAATTATTTTATATATTATATTAAATACTTATATATCTTATTATTTGTTATTATTTATAAGTGTGAAAGTAACTCTGTCTGTCTTTCGCGCTTTCACGCCAAAACTACTGAACCGATTTAAATGAAATTTGGCACACAGCGCACAGTCTAGATCCTGAAAAAGGACAATACTTACTACTGTCTGCCACTTTTTAATGCGAAAAAAGGGTTGTAAGGGATTGAAAGTGGGGATTAAAAATCGAAATGAGTCTAACATCACTTCGCACAATGATTTCTCAGGTTTGTTTAACACCTTGCACATCAAAATCGAATCTGGTTACCTCCTACAGCCTATCTACACAGCTTATTTTATTTTTACATACATCCTAAAACATTACCCTTCTCGTTTAGCAGTCGGGTAAAAAGATAATTATTTTGTAAAATTTGCCTGTGCACTTTCGTTAAAGCACACATTTATTCTAAGCAGTCTCTATGTCGTAGTGACTATCTCAAATATGTCGTAACAACTAAATCAAAATAAAATTTGACGTGGCGTTAACGCAGTAAATGAAAATAATAATTTATAAAAAATCTGTCATTTTGTCAAATTTGATTGTGCACCTGCGTTAAAGCACACATTTACCCATTATCAGATTCTAAGCCTGTTATGTTGTAGTGAATAACTCCTATGTCGTAGTATCTAAATCAAAATAAAACTTGACGTGACGTACACAGTAAAGAAACATAATAATGTTGTAAGAAAATACTCTGTCATTTGGTTACAGTTGCTTGTGTACCTGCGTTATAACACACATTTAACTATTAACGGATTCTAAGCCTGCTATGTTGCAGGGGCTAAGTCCTATGTCGTAGTGACTATATCAGAATTAAACTTGACGTGGCGTACATAGTCAATAAACACAATACTTTTGTAAAAAAACACTTATGTCACTTCGTAAAAGTTGCTTGTGTACCTGCGTTGAAGTACACATTTTACCATTAACAAATTTTAAGCCTACTATGTCGTAGTGGCTACTTCGTTTGTAGTAGTGACAACTTCCTTTGCGGTAGAGACAAAATAAAAATAAGAGTTGACATGGCGTTCTAAGGAACATAGTCGTACTGACAAAAAAAATTTCGACAAAAAAGATTCAGATGCGGAGTTTATGTTTACTAAAACGCATAGTTAAAAAGCTATGTCAGGAGCACAAAAAAAAATCGACAATGGTATTTAACACCTTAAACGACTGATTTTTTTTTGAGTGCACGTGATTTGTGCTTGTGTGTATTCCTACCGAATACACACAAGCACAAAACCGCATCCAACCTCAACTCACGGGTCGATTAGACAGTTACACACCACTCCGAACGATCGTCGATCATCCAATCACAGGAATCTCAGAAAATTTTACACACACAACTGCATTTTTCGACAGCTTGTCATTTGCTTTTGACAACGAAAGATACGGAAAAGCGAGCACTTTCAATGATATTTTTCCGTCAGCTCAAGACTTCGAGCAACAAGGACTTCCGCGCGCGGCCCGGAAGGGAGGCGCCATAGATGTCTTTCCCCTCTGGCAAAGCTTAGGTCCAGGTGGACTTGAGCGTTTATAAAAACTGTTTGCATTCGGACTTTTCGCTAGACAGAATCCATCAGTCAGTGTGAATGACACATAGGCCGCAATACAAAAAATTCCGAATTGTTCAATTTTGTGCTGCAAAAAGAGGTCTGGGACATCTATTTTACAAAAAGATGGTGTTACATTTCTCTAGTAAGTAAATTCTTATCATATGATTATAAATTAAACAAAAAATCATACATTTTATTATAATATCATTGTTGGATTTGTTTACCAACATCAGTCCGGTCGCCTATAGAAACACGGATTTGTCGAATGATAATTCCGTCCAACATCTAGATTTAGTGATGTTACTTTGCTTACATTGTGTGTTGTAGTCCTGTATCGATAAACTGCGATAGGTATAGTTTTAAATTGTTGTATGTTGTAACGTGTATTTTCTTATTTTTTTACAGCTTTCCTAAAAATACCTACTTAGAGATGTGTGTATGGAAAAACTAGTGCAACAACTAGCAAACCTGGGATGCCAAAAAGACCAGTCCCGTTTGTTAAGCTCATTATAAGGCATCTGATTTCCACGAATGGTGTAAGTCAGTTCGGATGAACAAGACTACTAAATTGAACAAGAGAAAATTATTAGAAATAGTTAAGTTATATTTAGATAATTTAAATTTTATAAGTATTCCTTTCTTGTCTTTGTGGTACTTAACTAATCAACGTGATAACTTTGCAACTGTGATTTTATTTATTACTAGCTTTTGCCCGCGGCTTCGCCCGCGTGAATTTCCCACGGGAACAGTGCTTTTTCCCGGGATAAAAAGTAGCCTATGTGCTATTCCAGGTCATTATCTACCTCTGTGCCAAATTTCATCGAAATCCGTCCAGTAGATTTTGCGTGATTGAGTAACAAACATCCTCACAAACTCACAAACTCACAAATTCACAAACTCACAAACTCACATCCAAACATTCGCATTTATAATATTATAGTATGGATTAGCTTTCGCCCGCGTGGATTTCCCACGGGAACAGTGCTTTTTCCCGGGATGAAAGGTACCCTATGTCCTTCTCCGTATTTCCAGCTATGTGTATGAGAAAATTCAAGAAGATTGTTTCAGTAGATAAAGTGTCAAAAGGAACAAACAAACAAACTCACTTTCGCATTTATAATATATAGTTAGGATTATGCTAATTCTGCGAAGTGCACACTCTGCGAAGTGCACCAATTGCGAAAACCACCTTATGTTCGAGTGTACGTTTTACGAAGTGCACATTCTACGTCAGACCCACAGATAGAATCACTAGTGTATAAAAAATGCAAATTACTGCTAGAGCCCCGGGTATGTCATTCATAAGAACGTATCCATATTTCCATACCTCCTTAGCAATAAATATTATAAATGCGAAGTAATACTGTTATACTCACGGCTAAACCACTCCATAGATTTTATTAAAGCTATTGATTTTAACAAATAAATATTTCTATTGATTATATAGTTTAAGGCCCGAGAAATTCGATAATGTATAATTCATCGATAATGCAGAATTGCATTTTTGCCATTCACTATTGAAAACAAAGTCAAAAATATGTTAATGTGTGTTCTGTCTTATATTCGTACACAAAAATCTGACGGGTGGTGACAGATTTGTCAATGTATTGTTTTATTTTTCATATGTGGTGTCGTAATTTGTCGTAATTACAGATTTTCATTATGTATGTGTGTACCGAACAGCGCTTGCGTGAATTTCCCTCCCCCCGCAAAAAATGCCAGAAAGATTTGAATTTAAACATGTCGCTATGGCTTCTCCCTCCGTAAGGAGTCCGTGTTGCTCTATGGCTCAAGATAGCGCGGAGCAACTACGTGCAGCAAACGAACCTTCATTCTTGGCCTATGATTGGTTGTTTCAATTACTAAATTGAAAAATATTGTATGTAATCGAGAACAGCCAACTAATACGTCACGTCTAATATGTTTATATCATTGAGTTAGGTACGTTATTAGACGTTATAGAATATCTATTTTTGGATTTTTGAGCATCTCAGATGCATGCAATTAGTACTATATATCTGATTTTTATATGAGAGTACTTTATATAGAATATCAATAAATAAAGGCATTGTTCTCAAGCTTTTGTCAATCTAGTAGCTCTTTCTAGCGCCTGACTATAATAATGCGTGGAGAAAGTACATAATTTAAATAAAATAGCCTATAGTGCCTAACAAGTGGCTGATCCATAATCTTGATCACTACACAGAAAGAATATAATAAATCAAATATTATCGTAGGAAAGGCTTACGTGCATTTGCTTTCAATGCACAATATTTTGTACTTTTATCATAGTTACATAGTAGGTTTCTTAAATAAATAACAAGTCATATTTTACATATATTTATTTATTAAAAACATGATGTATATATACAGTAAATAGGTATAAGTGTATACATCTCTTGTTACGCAGAATAGTCAAAGCCTTTTCCTTCTCTTTTTAGACCATAATTAGGAGATAAATCAGTTCTTGAATCTTGTAATTTTATGAATCAAGCAATGGTTTAATGTTACATCGAGCTTTTGATTCCATCTGTGCATTCCACCTTGAAATAGAGCTATATTTGTTTATTTTTATCTTTTATAAATGTACTAGGTAAAATGTAGGTAAATAACCAATTACATTAACATATTTTGCTACTTGAAAATGTTTTGGGTTAAATGTATTTTATGACATATTATCAAGCTTGTCATATCCACAGAAATATTTTATTTTAGAGTATTTTATGTCTGTGGTCAAATCACGTCAGTCAAATGTGGCAACCTCTTTAAAAAAATTACCAAGCATTGTAAATGAAATAAGTTGTAGGTTTGTCAATTTTGTCCAGAGAATATACTAATCCAATACTACGTACCTTCCTAAATCCTAACTAATCCTATCCTAACTAATATTATAAATGCGAAAGTGAGTTTGTTTGTTAATTATTTGTTTGTTTGTTACCTCTTCACGCTTTATCTACTGAACCAATCTTCCTGAAATATCGCATAGGTACACATAGTTCGAAAATCTAAGAAGGATATATGGTACCTTTCGTTCCGGGAAAAAGCACTGTTCCCGTGGGAAATCACGCGGGCGAAGCGGCGTACAAAAGCTAGTATATAATATAATTCAAATAAATATTACTTGCTTTTTTTGGCATTTATAATTTACTAGCTTTTGCCCGCGGCTTCGCCTGCGTGAATTTCCCACGGGAACAGTGCTCCCAGGATGAAAGGTACCATGTCTTTCTGGTCCTACCGGTCTTCTAACTATATGTATGCGAAGTTTCAGGAAAATTGGTCAAGTAAATAAAGCGTAAAGAGGTAACAAACAAATAAACAAATTAACTTTCGCATTTATAATATTAGTTAAAAGTTAGATAAGCTAGTTAGAAGAAAAAAAAACTGTTAGAGTACATAGAATGCAAAATTCAATAAAAGTGTTACCGGGCAGCAGCGAAAAATGTTTATAAAAATTGGATTTATATTTTTCGGACTTGGGGACATTTATACAATAATTTTGCGCTTTTCCTGAAATTTAGGGTAAACATCATTGTGTCTTCCTTGAAAATTTAATGTATTTTTTTGTAGATGATATTTTATTTCCAGCCATGAATATTTCACGAATCAAAGTCTTTAACGATAAATACCAGTTGCAATCTCTCCAAACTAGAATTTTCAATAGAGTATTTTCTTTTTACAAAAAGCAGACAACCATAAACTTATTATACCGGTAGCACCACAGAAACAATTTTTTTTTATATATATTTCTGTGGGTAGCACAGACTTAAATTATTAAATAAAGAGTACTTTATCTAAAAAATAAATATTTCTGTGACCGCTAGGTATTTTATAACTAATATATGAATATTACTGGTATTGTATAACTAATTATGTTACCCATGGGGGTACAATATAATAACTTTATGGATACCCGGCTTCCCGCCTGCGGAAGTCCTTGTTGCTCGAAGTATAGTATCGCACATTATCTATGATATTATGAAGAAAAAAAAATCTGGGGTAGAAAACGCGCATAGTCATTTTGTAACTCTTCTTTTGATCTTTATGTACCTACATTGATTATATTGATTGTTATATTTATAATTGTTTGTGAAAAGCTTAAAAAATGTTGTAGATATTTTTATTTCTGTGGAGTTAGAGTTAGATACATTCTTATTCGTTCCATGGTTGATACTATACAAGGACTTTCGCGTTTAGTCTGTGTTGCTCTATGGTAGATACCTATAAAATGTATAAAACTTCTTTGGTAGGAACCTACTTTATCATTTTATTTTAGTTTTCTTGACATATTTTTGATGGATTGACTCTTGACACCTTCACTGTTGCCAGCTGTTAATATTTACCCCTTATTATTGAATAATAATGAGTAAGTACAATTCATAAATAGGTAACACAGAACATTTTATACAAATTGTTGTGGTATAGCGGTCAACACGGCAAACCGCGACTTTCTAGTCGCAATAAATAAAAAAATGTAATTATTTTCACAAACTTTTTTTGGTAATAAAATTGTACTTGTTTTTGAAAAAAAAGCACATATTCAATATTTTATCTAATCTGAAAAAACGATGTGAGTTTAAACGAAAGATACCTCACGATAACCCGAATCGAACATTCTCAAATTAACTCCCTCAATTTCTGGTAAATCTGAATAGGGAATCACTTAAATATACAATTTCATATTTCACTCGGCATATAAAACTATTTTCATAAAGCCATATTGCGGCAAAGATTTCATAAAGCAAAATTATAATTTAATTTTACTTGAATCATATACACAGATTACCCTGGACTTCAGGAAATGATAATGTAGGTATCTTAAAATTTTAACATATTTCTCTAAAAATTGAGCTTATCGGCAAATGCCGGTTAATTATTCATGCAATCCCTACACAGTTTGCCAATAGAGAGTTTTACCTACCAATAAAACTTACCTATTATTTTCCTGAGATATCCGGAATCCATGTTGAGTTAAGCCTTCCGTTTTTCGTGCTTCCGGCCTAGTTTTCCCTCTTTCGCTAGGTGGCGCCTCCTGATTCTGGTTTTTACCCCTACTTTTGATGATATAATGACGAAACAAGTGGCCCCGCTCAAGCGGGGCCACTTGTTTCGTCATTATATGCGTTAGTACCAGGTAGGAATTATTTGGATTCCGGATATCTCAGGAAAAATAATAGGTAAGTTTTATTGGTAGGTAAAACTCTCTATTATTTGTTCCGTCATCGATATCCGGAATCCATGTTGAGTGATGTGTTTGATTTCTCCTGGTACTATAGATACTAAGATGCTATAATGTGATAGTAAATGAAAAACAGTTGTTTATTGTATTTAAATAAAACTAAGTAATCAACAATATAATAAATCATAAATCAATAAATGATGTTTACACTGGTTGAAAATATTGAGATAAAGAAACATTTTTAATAGGAAGAGCACTGATTTCTCTCTGATAATAATTTCTAAATGTGTGTTCTTGTTTCCAATTACCTGTGGCAAGTATTTGGTCAATAGTATAATTTTCCAACCAATTTAAGGAAGAAACTGCAGAACGTACAGAACCAGGAGACGCCTCGATGCCAGCATCCCGTAGTACAGACTTCACCCAGCCTCCAATTATAGTTCTCGACGCAGGTTTAGACTCGCCTCTGGATGTAATAAATAATTGCGTCATACCTTCATCTCTTCGCTGCTGAGACACTGATAATAATTTTCGTACCCAGAAGATTATATTTAAATTCTTGACAGGGTGCTCTGTGATTTTCCAACCTGATTGTCTGTGATTTGCATTATCCGTCTTCGATCCAAAAGTTGGCCATAATGTTATACTATTACCTTCGTCAATCAGATGTTCAGGATCTATCCTCAAAAGTGTCAAGTCATGTACCCTACGACCAGATGCAAGAAGTAATAAAATTGCAGCGCGTCTTGAGACCTGATACAAACTATTTTCCTCTGGGTTTTGACTACTTAAATAATCTAAAACTGTCATAGGATTCCAAATTGGCGGTTTCATTTTCTTGGTTTTTGAAAGTGAAATAGCCTTTAAAATTTGTTTTACTAGGAAATTTGAAGTTACATCCTGTCCGCTGGTCTTGGTGAATGTTGATATAACAGACTTGTGAACGAGAATTGTCTTGTAAGCCAAACCTTCAGTATTGTGTAGATACGGGCCACTAAAGATGGATCTGGATTTTTAAAATCTACAGAATTATTTCTACACCATTTTTTCCACTTGTTCCAAGCTGGTATGTATGTGCGAATGGTAGACTTCCTCCAACTATTCATCAAAAGAGTTTTTTCATCCTCTGTCCAATCGACTATTGAATCTGCCCACCTTGAATCAGCCATGCCTCCAAGTATATGTTGTGTACCTGTGGCGGATGACACCCCGTCCTCGTATCTATTAATACTTTCCGAATATTCTCGATGGGATATGGCTTCCGTATCGATCTCTGCTGCAGATCCGCCATCCAAAACGCTTGGGTCCACTTCGGAACTATTAGAATAAATCGACCGCGAGCAAAGTTTAATTGAGCTAGTACCTGAGGAATGAGGTTGGGTGGCGGGAACAGCCATGCTAAGTTGAACGTCCATTCTTGATGAAAGGCATTGTGAAACAGGGCTTTTTTGTCCCTCGTGTCTAATGACACCTATCTCGGAACCACATGAGCTGTCTTCGAGGCAAACAGATCCACTTCGGGCGTGCCCCACAATCGAAATATTTTGTTGGTCGCTGGGGCTAGAAGGTGCCATTCTGGACTCTCCTTGTTGCGCGAGAGAGCATCCACTTCGGTGTTGTATCGCCCTGGGAAGTACTGCGCTGTCAGACTTACATTTCGATGGTCCAACTGATCCAGCAACTGCCTGGTTAACTTGAGGAGTTTCTTCGACTTGGTTCCGCCTTCCTTGTTTATGTACGCTACAACTGTTCGATTGTCTGTCTGCAGTAATACCTGAGCATTGATTAGCTGATGCCGCTCTTGGTGAATCGCTGCTTTCACTGCATAAAGCTCCTTGCAGTTGACATGCCAGGACTGTTGTGCTGATGTCCATGTTCCTGACATGGTCACCTGATTCAGTTGCGCCCCCCATCCTATCTCCGAAGCGTCGGTAGTGAGGAGGTGAGAAATTGGTCCCTTGTGAAGTGGTAGCGAGGCTGGTTCCGGTATTATGAATTGTTTGTGGGGTTGAGACTTTGGCAGCTTTCGACTGAAGTATTGGATTGTACGACAGTGAAGCCTGCCGCGGGGTACGACGAATGTGGCAAAGTTGAGACGCCCCAATAGGGATTGAGCTTGTCTGAGGGACCAACTGCCGATTGATATCTGTTCCTGCAGTGCCCTGCGTAGCGTTAGGCACTTTGGTTCCGACAAGGACTTTGTGTTTGTGTTTGTGTCCCATGTTACCCCCAGAAATTCCAGGTGTTGAGTCGGAACCAACACAGATTTTTCGAAATTGATCGTCCACCCCAGGCGTTGTAAAAAAGTAACTGTGAGGCTTACTTGCTCTCGGAGAAGTTCCTTCGACTGGTTTGCGAGAAGAAAATCGTCGAGGTACACTACACAGCGAATATTGCGATTCCTTAGATATTCCGCTACCCAGTTCGTTACTGCGGCAAATGTCCTGGGTGCCGATGACAGGCCGAAAGGCAGGCAAGTCATCTGGTACAATTTTCCGTCGTAACTCGTCCTGAGGAATCTGCGGTGCTGATGAGCTATTGAAAGATGAAAGTAAGCCTGACTCAAATCTAATTTTACCATCCAATCCTTGCTTTGTAGAAAACTTGGAACCCGAAAATGAGAGAAAAGGTGAAACTCTTTGGCTTTCACAAACTCGTTCAGGCCTTTTAAATTCAGTATTGGTCGGAAAGAACCATCTTGTTTGGGTACCAGAAAAAAATTTGATAGGTAACTGGGCGATGTTTCTACTTCCTCGAGGACCTGGCTGTCTAACATTACCTTGATCAGCTGAGACATTTGTGGGGATATTTTTGTAGCAAAATCCGTCATTACCGGTTGTGACGGGTGAATGAGAGGCGGTTTCATTGCAAATGGTATATGAACGCCATTTATGATTCTGCATATCTCTTCCGGAGCCCCCATATTGTACCAAAACTGTTGATATTGCCTTAGACAGCCTCCCCGAAAGGGCCGCGAGTCATGCACGACAGTGTTTTCCCTTGGCTGGAGAGCGAGAGCGAGGTTTTTTACTTGACGTATGTCTCTTTGCACCTGTCTCTGAAGCCTTGCCTTTGTTGCCTTTGTAGTTGTTTGACTTATTGCCTCCTTGAGAACGAAACGCCTTATCTTTTACCTGTTTCGTTGCAGGCTCTGTGCGTCTGTAGCCACCGCTGGTACTAGGGCCCGCTGTCTGAGGGTTTGAGTAAGCTGCTGCTGGACGCCTCGGCGGGACTGAACCAATGGACAATTTATCGGCCCCCCCTATTTTTTGTATGTACTTACTTAACATGTCCTGATCGAACAAGTGTTCAGAGCTAGGTGGTATATTTTCCAAAGCTGAAGCGATATACTCATCTGGAATTTGCTTTAGGAGCAAGCTCCTGCGTAGGCGAACAAATTCTGATCTCCTGCCACACATAATTTGTAACATGTCGTCACTTACTTTCATGAAGGGAGAATCCTTGCTGAATAGCTCTTCCACTTTCTTGAAGAGAGTCGACGGTGTTAGAGTTGTATCTTTTTCACCAGACCAATTGATTAGTGTCTGCAGGGTATTACATAACTCCTCCCGTTGAACTAACATTGCATTAGTTAATGCAGAGAAAGACCGTTCTACCAAATGATAACGTTGTGTGTCATTGGAAGAAGATTCAAACCGCTTCATTTCCTCGTTAACGCTAAGCTCAATAAAACCTGGGGCTGTCATATACTTCTTCTGAGCCTCGGAAAATCTAATAGAATTCCATTCCGGGGTTTTGAAACGTTGGATCTCCTCCAATCTCTTTAAATGTTTTTCGTTAGATTTAGGATAAAGGGGGTCCTTAACAACCGTTGTATAATCCAAAATATTAAGCTGAGCCTTCTCCGTGCTAGTACCAGGTGGTGGTTGAAGATTTAACTCAATAGCCGATTGATTGCTATTTTCTACAGGCAAATTTGTCGAAGAAGACTCGCTTTCTTTGTTCGCATACGACTGCGTGATTAAGCTTGTTAAATATGAAACTTGTTGCGATAGAAATTCAAACTCTAAATGACTTACTTGTCTTGCCCTCTTTTTGGGACTTACACCATAGTCTTCATCGTTTGAACTCGAAGACGAATCACTTCCATTGTCACGAACACTGGAACTCCTCTTATTTCTTTGATCCTCTTCTTGATTAGCATTTTCCATCGCGAAAGAGAGGTATATTCACAACACTATTCAAATTCAATAACTAATTAATTAGTTAATTTATAAAATTTTTGACAAAATATAACTTGAAATTTTAAAAATTTAAACAAAAAAATTGTAACGGAAATTATAGCGATATTTCGCTTAGGCCGTGTTAACGCTACGAAAAACGACGCTATAATGACGAAACAAGTGGCCCCGCTCAACCGCCACACCAAAAGTAGGGGTAAAAACCAGAATCAGGAGGCGCCACCTAGCGAAAGAGGGGGAAAACTAGGCCGGAAGCACGAAAAACGGAAGGCTTAACTCAACATGGATTCCGGATATCGATGACGGAACAAATAATATATTTTTTTTGTATTGTCTATACATTCCAAATGTTTTTTATAATAGTGTGTGTGGACGGATACACACACATCTAATCATTGTATGTGTACGTGGTGTGTATCCATCCATCTGTGAAACGAACTACGTGCCTGAACTGTCAAAACCCAATGGTGGACGACCCCCTGATCTATGTTTACATAATCTTATCGAACAACTATTGTTTGTTTAAAAGCGCAGAATATATTATATTATAAGTACAATGTAAAACTATTAAATAAATGCCCAAATTAACATTACAGTTGGATTAATAATTAAGCAAATTAACATCTTTATGTATTTGTATAATACCTATTAATTAGAAATATTCGATTATAAAATTCGTGGATTCAATTTAGAAAATGGAATAGTGAAAATTATTCGCCATTAGATTCTGATAAACTAGTTTTATACAAAAATAATTTTGAACTTGCTTTAGTATTTTTTAATAACTGTCAGACTTCTAAATTCTGAGGAAAAAGAAATTGAGATAGTAAAAGATTATATTATTTTATAACCGCAAAGTTAATTCGTAAGTCTCGTTAAAAGTTAGGCTTGTTTCATTTTTGTTAAGTTTTTATGTGGCTCTGAGCTAGCCCTTACTTTCTGGAATCCTTTTAGGACGCCATATTCTGTATAACGATGAAATGGTTTATTTAACTTTGGTTACAACTTTTCTTTTTAATAGTTTGCGTATAATCCGAGACTCGGATTCTCTCTTGCTTCGGAAACCCAGATCCACGCTGAGGATCAGAAAGTAGATACTTAGGAACAGTAAGTACTTAGGAACAGTCCACCATTTATTGAAATGTAATGCTTCCGTAGGTAGGTATTTTTATTTAATTCGGTACTACAGGAATACTACAGCATCTTTACTTATAAATTTTCCTCATGAATTATTGTTATGTACACATCGGGTTTAGACACATGTGATCCAGTTAAGGTATTAAATTCTGAGAAAATTGGTTTTAAACCAAAAGTAGAATTTATATGGCATTATATTTCTAGATAGGTTAAACCAAAAACAAGGCCCGAACAGGCTAAACAGATGTGGTTAACAGCAATCCGTTGATTTGACCCGCGCTCGTCCAAATAGCGCGGCGGGCGTGGATAATGCAATGCTGCTGCAATGGACCCACATGGACCACATGGTAATCTAGATTAGCCACTTTAATTTCTGTAGTAGAAATAGTAAACAATGTAGTGGTTATTATTGTTTCATGTCAATCTGGAAATAAAGAAAAAGGTTCACGAATTCAAGGTCGTAGAAAAGCTTCGACCCAAAGGCTAATGCGGCTGCAATGGACCCACATGGACCACACGGTAGTCTAGATTAGCCACTTTAATTTCTGTAGTAGAAATAGTAAATAATGTAGTGGTTATTATTGTTTCATGTCAATCTGGAAATAAAGAAAAAAGGTTCAGGAATTCAAGGTCGTAGAAAAGCTTCGACCCAAAGGCTACTTATTTCGAACTTATGCCTTGCGACATTTTTTGGATAAGATTTTTTATTTATTTATTGGTTCGCAAACTGGTTGCTACAAGGTACACAATAAACAAAGATACAATTTCAAACAAATATAACAACCTACTACGAGCGAACACGGCATGCACATAATATGTAGCTCGCAGAATACAATTAATAAAGAATTGTATACTTAACCTGCTTGATTAAAGTCATGAAATTATAAGGAAGAATCGTAGCAATAATGCCGTTTCTTGCAACCGTGTAGTAGCGATGCTTTTTTATTTCAGCTACAGTTATAAAAATGAAAATTCCAAATGATAAAACTTGAGCAAGCGTAACAAATCTCGGCGGATTGTTCACTGTAATTTTTCGAGATTTTTCGATAATACATCGCGACCCTCCGAGCTCCGTGGAATTGCTTTGGAATCCGATTAATATGAGTCTGAACTGTCTATTGTGCAAGTTGTCTAAAGAGAGAAAGATACATCTGTAGAAAATGATGTGGTTTTTATAATTTAAAAAATTTCTCAGACTCGAAAATCGTTTTTTCGCGCTTGTCCCTATATTTAAAGTTTTAATTTCATTAAAAAAAATATAGCTGTTTTCGAGAACGTCCATAATTGTTTTTTTCGTTCATTGTTACAAACACATAAATGCAGAAGTGTTGTTTTTGGTAAGCAGGCTGTATCGCTACTTTTGGATATCAATATATCTTTAATTAAAAATCTGACAGTAGTATTGGTTCGTATTTTCATTGCGATCTAACGTCATCAGTCAATATCCCACTTCTCTCCCGTGTCAAGTGGCGTCGCGTCGCAATCATGACACGACGACACTCGTATAGGCTGACAACCATCATCGCAGATTTCATCGTATTAGTGAATAAGATAAAATAAAAATAAACCCAATAAAACGCTTCTGCCCACCACCATCGAACTGCGTACCACCGGTGCTACTAGTTGGAAATTTGCCTCTCCACGGTACCACGGTGCCAGCGAGAAATTTGGCTCTCATTAAAAAAAAATCAGGAAATTCTTAAAAGCTTAGCACAACTTATAGACCTCAATACTTACTCGTAGCTTATGTCTATTAAAATTTGCACCAATTGCTGTCACTGCCACTGATCGCTATCACTGCTACGTCCTGTTTATTATTCAACGGAGTACATAACTGAGCTCCCTGTAATCAACGTATACCTTGTCTCAAAAATAACAACAACCTAAAAAAACAATTTCTTTGCCTGCCAGATGCAGCTGTTTATAGAAAGATCTTGGTTTGCCTCTTATACTATTTAGATATTTGTGGCCACCGTTCTTCTTCATCTCCCCTGTAAAATATTTATTTCATTTAAAAATTCATTTTCTCGTCCTACGTAATGGCTAAATCTTACTCTCTTGTTCAACTACGCTTTCGAGTGTTATTTGTATTAAGTTAGAATGCTAAACGTTTCTACTAACGAAAGATTTAAGATAGCATTTAAATTAGCAATTAGTTGTCGGAGTAAGGCGTTGATTTATTAACTAGGTACGAGAGGCAGTAAGCATTATTACCAAAAGAAAGAATTAAAAATGTAAAAGTAGATTCCTTCTGTCCTATCTGTAATATAATTACATTAATTAATCTGGCTCAGGCCGCTTTCGCCATAAAACAATAATAAGATAGAAATTAAACAGCGAAATAATAAACCTTATCGTAATACCTGTCCTGTAATATCAGTTTATTTCCACTCTACGACATAATCCCGGAAGGGTAAAAATCTATAACGTGGTTACAATACAAGGTACCATATAATTTTACACATTATAGCTCGCTCTACATTACAAAAATTATACTGGTAAAAGCTATAGGTGAAGTTCGGTCTTAATGGATTAGGTAATATATATTAATATGTCTCCACTGTTTATACCTACTATGTCCTTCGAGCAACAAGGACTTCCGCCCGTGTTGCTCTATGACTATGTCTGTCTATCATAGTGCTCAAAATGTGTAATATCATGGTAGTTATATTTCTATTTCCACAGGTAAAGTCAAAGTCAAAGTCAAAGTTACTTTTACTTTTATTAACACTTACATTTTACACTTAAAGATAAACAGTTGTCTCCACACTAGGCAACCTGCCTGTCCTATGGTAGCCAAATACCTCATTCAATATTTTTTTTATTTTCCATAATACTCGTCGACCGAGTTAAAAATACAACGCTTCGCTCTATAACAAAAGTCGTTGATGTCGGTAAGAAAGCATCCAGGTTAAAGTGGGATTGGGCAGGCCACGTCTGCCGCATGTACATAGAAAGATGAACTCAAAATCGAACTTACTGAATTCCACTCGATGGTTATAGAAAGAGAGGGATACCCAGAACGACGTGGTCTGATGATTTAAAGGGATGCGATAAGAACTGGAAGGAAAAGACGAAGGACAGAGATGAGTGGAGAGAATTAGGAGAGGCTTTTGGCCAGCAGTAGGACATAAATAGCTAATAAAAAAAAAAGAGTATAATTTTAAAGCAATATACTTAAACTATACCTCTATCCTGTCTTTATTTGGTACTTTCGCCTCAATTTCTCTCTGCTTCAGCCGTAGATAATGCCTGTACTTTGATCACGTCGTACAAGCGTCGTGTTAAATTCATTATGTTGGTATAGAACATAGGTAGGTTAGGTACACTAGGTACATCATTATACTCCCTACCTAAATTAAATCAATTATATGAATCGAAGGTGACTTATCCTAAAACTTTGGTATCAAATACAGAATCACACATACATTTAAACAATATTCTCTTCACGTATAGAATTGTTGTCATCGTGTGATGAAACTGTGAAGCTCCTCTTCGTAAATCTTGTGCAAGAGTGAACCAGTATCAGACTTGTCCATTGGTATAGCTCTTTGAACGAACAGAGATCGTCATATAAATCTGACCCCTCTTCAGTTTGCACCAGTGGTCGGATTTCTACGACACTGTCTGTACATTCGATACGAGGACTCTATTGACCTCCTGACATCTACGTGATTGGATCTCAGTCAGTCGCAGATACGTAAGCACTCGGAAATATCTTTGTGAGATACTCTTTGGATATTTCTACACGTGTTTTATTATATTTCCTTCTATAGTCGTTTAAATATAGTCATCATATCCTATCTTATGTCGATGCAAATATTTATATGTTTTATCCATCTACATGTCTCTCTTTCTCGTTAAAAAAACATCCACTCCCAACTCCATTTTACTATATTTTGTCACGTTTTAAATCAGGTACTTTAATTCCTTATAGTATTTTATATGATTCCTACTTAAGAACTAGTAAATATTTGGAACAAGGATTGTGTGTCAATAATTATGTCTATAGGCCTTGTGATTTGGAGAACCTTTGAGTAGTTTACATGGTCATAAATAAAGAGTTTTTGTATATCGAGGGATCTAACGGTAGAGACGCCAGTTTAGGAAACGTTGAGTTCGGTTACAATATCCAACTCGTGTGGACATCCTAGATATATTTGTACTAATTACCTAATTACTTTAAAATGTTCTTCTTGTTTTATTCCAAAACAATCACTACATTTACATAATGGATTAAATAAATATTGAAAATAGGTACATAATTTATGTCATTATACAAACAGTACGTAGTCAAAATATTTCAAATATAAAATTTGTCATGAAAATACACATCCTAAAATTTAATTACAACCCGCCCCTTAGCGTTTCTGGTGCAAAGGTGCCCAGAACGCTTGCCGCGTTACCGCGCTGAATCGCTATGGCCATCCTTTGCACCAGAAATGAGCCAGAGCGGGAGTCCCCAGTATTCGCAGCTATCCGTTGCCCTATCTCCTTTAAAAGGCGCTTAGCGTCCGATCCCCAGCTGCCCATGGTCTCCACAGCTATGGGCACAAAGATGTATTTTGGCTCCATAGCCGCGTACTTCTCCCGTTTTTTATTAGCCGCATCCTCAGCAGCCGCCGCAGCCGTGCATGCAGTACGCCCAATGTGGCTGATGGCCACCGTGCTGACGCAGGTCGCGTCCCAGATTAGGCATCTGCCGTGCCTCCACGGCACCAGCGTCAATCCGTCAGGCCTCTTGCCATCCGACCTGCTAAGACCTGGTGGCTCCAGCATGCAGGGTACGTTGGCTGTGACGAACGCTCTGCGGATATATCATTGAGCGCATGATGCCGTGGAAACCTACCCGAGCAGCGACGACAACTCAACGCGTGATAGCCGTCGCTGTCCACCATGGACCCACAGACGCATTTATGTGGTTCACATACTCTACTGCCCAAGCGGAGTGCCACGGCTATCCGCATCGAGTCGTCGTCAAGTAATGTGCCCAAATGAGAATAGAATAGAATAGAATACGTTTATTTGAATTGCCACAGACACAAAATCATTTTAAAAACATAGGCTTAAACTAATTACAAATTACATAATAATTAGTGTGCTGCAGCAAAGCAAAATGGCCATAACTCAGGGCCATAGCTCATGAGGTGACGGAAGAGCATGCAGCTATGCCCCTGATTCTGGTTGGGAAACAGTTTTAAGCCTTGCCAAATCCGCCCCTGCAGCAGTACCCAATAGCTCCTTATGGACCTTCTCTGAACCAACGTCATCCCAAGCTCGCTGGACCGAAAGGGAAATTGGGCTTGGCGCACCCAAGTTGTCGGCCGCCCAGGCTAACTCCGCATCGGATACATAGGGTATGCTTACCTTGCTACCTTTAGAGGAAATAATGATAGCAACAAGGCCAGCAACCCCATGTGCCGACGCCAAGAAAGCGGGCATGCCAACATCACGAGCACACCGCACACCGATGCCCCCTAACCGTATTGGAAGAGCGGCCTGTTACTTTAAATAATTAGCTGTGTATTTGGATAATAACCCATAGAACTATATTCCTATTAGAATTATTTTATGTGACAATGTGATTGACAATCTTTCATTAAGCTCTTGATTAATGTTTGTTGCGAGTGCTAAATGTTTATCTCATCTCATAATGATAAGATTATTAATTTAATGTGTATGAACAATTCGTAATAATAAGCAATTTAAAGTGAATGATAAATCTTTTATTGAACTCTATCAGTGTAGCTGATACTAAAAAGATAATCATTACAAAATAAATGAAATGAAGAAATATAGATTAAATTTCAAAACTACAGTAAAATATTCCGATGAAAATTCTGTGCAGCAATTTTTGCGTCTCAATAAATCAGGATCCGCAGAGCATTCTCCGTAGTAGAGTGCATTGTTGACGATCGGTAAGTGCCTGTGTACACAATTTATAACAAGACTCTGCAATTTGGTTCACCGTTTCAAGCATTTTTCAACAATAATGATTGAAAGATGGACGAAATAGTCACATCTTGGAACCCGACTGGTAAAAGAGCAAAAGGTGAGCCGAAATGAGGTGGTGTGACGTGGCAACAACTGGCGAACGATAGAAGTAGTTGGAGAAACAAAGGGGAGGCTTTTGTCCAGCAGTGGGACCTAGTAGCTATTTGTTTTTTGGACGACTTACACAAAAGTCATTTATTTTTATTGAAACTTGGCCTTCAAATAAGGCTCTTGTTCACGTTGAAAACTAATTATTTATAATAATATATTATGTCTCAAAGCTACAAACTACTAGCATTTCGGAACGACCACTGCTGAGAAGAAATGCCGAAAGAAACTCATGAAACAGTCTTGGTCGCATGTCATTTGCATTCGTAACATGCCCATGCCATTTGTTAACTCTAGATTAGATTAGTTAACACTAGATTGTGTACGGTCAAAAACAAAATAAAATATAAGAAACAAGTTCTTAAATATGGCCGATTTTAAAGTGTTATCGTTTGAATCCTTTTATCTTCAGAATCATTATAATCCTAACCTTTGTCATTTTCCTTAACATGGACTAAATCAGCTGCGAAATTTAGATTGAGATCAAAAAAGTAAGCTTCTTTAAATTTTAACTGTATTGGTTTAAAATCAATACATAAATAAACCTTTTTGTGTACATTCGTCCTAAATAAAGCGGTGGATACTTGTCCTCCGGCGCTGATTGGGTCTGGCGAAGTGTGCTCGATGCGTGAGTACCAGCTGATTGGATGTTACAGATCCACTTCAATTTACAAGCGTTTTTAACTAGATACCTATGCCTATTGCTACCTCATTTAAATGAGAGTTGTCGTTCTTCTTCTGGCGAGTGAGGTCGCTACTGGCAATTGAGGTCTGTCAGATAGTACAATACTGTCATCAGTTGTCAAATTCAAATGACAGTAACGTATTATCAGACCATTGCGGTTCGAATTCCTTTAATAATAGAGTAATATTGTAGGCCAAATCCTATTGTTTACTGCGTGAGCAGAAAATTCATAAACAAGATAGAAACAAATGATAAGATAGATGTATTAGTGATGTGGACAGCCGACACTCGCACATAAATATATCATAATCAATAGATTCATTTAAATATGGAGTTCTTTTGTTACATGTATTTTTATTTATTAATGTATTCACAACTTACAGCTATGTAAATAGTTTAAAGTAAGGAATAAAGTTCATAACACAAAATAAAAATGCAAACAGGCCTTAAATATCTTATTTATCTTTTAGTTTATTATAATCGAAATTAAATACTTAAAAAAACAGCATGATTAATGACTGTAAAGTTAACATGTGTCACTACTATCGAATTTAACTGTCAAAAGATGCACAACGCGATGCACTAATGTGTCACGATTTGCGAATCATAGGCTTGGTTTATACTAGGGAACGATTCAATAGTCTAGGCATCAGACAGATCTTAATCTTCAGTGTTGCCTCATCAGCCCTCATTATCTTGGAAATTCCATATCGGTAATAAACTACATACTTACGGCCTACGAAAATTACGACATGAAAAACCGCTGCCTCCCAAAATCCACTTGGTGGTAATTTAGTTTCTAATTGCAAACCAATTACGTCCGCGTGAAGTACAGTCAGCAGCACAGTGATCCCAAATTCATTGAAGGGTAACAATACCTATGCATTTGGCTGTGGAGTCAATATAACTTATCAACTTATAAATAAGTTAATTGGCTATTATTTTGACAACTATTTGAAGGGCATAATATAATTAGAGACATCTAGTAAAATAATTACTTCGATAATGGCACAACCATATATCAAGTTGCAGGAGCAAATACCTTTGGTAATAGTGGTGAATTTGAAAGGGATTTTGGTAGGTAAACCTTATGTTGACTGTACGTTACAGTCCAATTACCAGGTTCCGTCTACATCCCCCATACATGAGTTGGTTTTAATTAATTTTAGGGATGTGTGCTTGGGATTTTACGAAATAAAAATGCGAACGAATTTTTTTTAATCTCTTTTATTTCGATAAACGGAACGAAGTTCGTTACGATTAAAATTAATTCTTAGATAATAATTTTATCGTAAGCGTAAATTATATCAACTAGTAAATACGTTGTACATGGCACATCAATAATTAACGTTGACAGGTCAGCTATATGTCCCATTGCTTGGGCTACTTCGTCTCTAAATTATAAACCTATGTAGCTCTAAAATATGTACTCCACTCGCCTAGAACTTTATTAAATAACGTTTTGAAATTTAATTTTGCCTGAACTATTTTAAACCTTTAAAAATGTCGCATTTATAAGAGAAATAAATGAAGAAAAAAAAATTGGCGATGACTTACTTTGAATAACTGTAGATTTTATTTATGTACTATCAGTCTTCATTATCTAATCTAAATTTGAGAGTAAGCAAGTGAATTTGCAAAATAAAATAATTTCTAATTTAAAATTAATCAAGTGCTATATAAAATAAGTTCATTTAATTATTTCTTATGTTTTTATTTACAGTAGGTACGTGGATTGTTATCATATTCATTGGAATGGTAATCACAAGTTGCGTATTTTATCAAGTCATATATCATACCAGTAATCTTTACAAAACAAAGATTAAAAACAAGTGTTTTTCAGATCTGACCATTTTATTTCAAAACAAATTACAACACTGAATTTCTGTTCAAGATTTGACTCGTTGGCCTGACTTTTTTGTTCAACCATAGTTTTCTTGTATTAGAGTTGCCGAAAACCCAAAACAATATAGATAATGCACAGTAATACAAAAGGACAATACTCCCAATAACCACTATATAAGTAGCATACTTATTCAAATATACCACATAAACAAGTTTATAAATATCTACAATAAACTGTTGAAAGCTAAACATAAAAATTAAAACTACCATGCCTATAGTTATTTTAACATTGTTTTCCGCATTCTGATTGTTGCTTAAAACCGATCTTAGAACTGATATTAATAAAAATGCATTGAACCCTAAAATAGGCCATTTCAATAAAAATAAGTAAATCAAATATAACAACACGTCTTTCCCTTTTTGTATGTAATACATGAAGTAAAGGATAGCAGAAAATACAGCAGGTAGAGTCCACGTCCAAATAGATATTCTCCAAATACTTTTCTCTTCAACATTGAACACTTTCACTAAACTGTCATGCATATGCCTGGTGAATACGAACATCCAGAACACTAAAGCCACTTCAGTGTACGAAGTGATAAATGTATCAAGGATGATCACATTGATCACGCAATCCCTATGGCATACTTCAAACATATTTCTGATGTCGTAAGTATATCGCACAAATGTATATAGAATCCGTGCCAGCATAAATTGGATGAGCAATTGGTTCTTGTAAATTCGTCTCCATTCTGGGAAGCGGACTGCAGTTAGTATCAACAGTATGAAGGCTGCAATCAATAGAAATATTCCGATCGAAGAACTCACAAAAAAGGGAATCCTCAGTCGCGATGTGCCATTTAGTGCCGGGTAGATCGACACATGTTCTATTATGTCGTTCTCTAGAAAGCCCATGTTATTAGTATGATGTATGACAAATCCAATTTTTGATAATTCTTGTTACTGGAATTTCTAATAACTCCATTCCTGTATCTTCTCAATTGATTGAAAATGTATAAACTTCAGGAACGACACGACAGCTCCCTTTTCCACTTTCATATTTTCTGCCACGTTATAGAAAATTACAAATTCTAGTGAAAGATAAAATATAGAATAACATACTAAATGCTGTTGATAAGTAGTTATCAGAAAACGATTAGATTGGCTATTTTAGCCGATTGGTTCGAGGGAGGGTTCTTAATAGGTAAGTGAGGACTATGACTGATTGGATGTTTCAGCTATTGACTTTCGGGGATCTGATATACAAAAAATAGCTTTACTGATTCAATTTTAATAACCTAATGATGAGGTCAAGGATTTGTGTGCGCAATTTGCAAGTTTGTCTATAGGAATATCATTCCCATAAGTAGTCATATGTATTATTATTATATATAAGTATTATTATATTATTTATGTATCATATTTATGTATATATACTAATCTCTTTACCCTTTTCTTCTGTTTGTACTTACTTACTTCTACCCTTTTACTGAGTAAATATATCCTCTCAATCTATCGCTGGTTGACTGGAAGAGATCCCTTCATGGGATAAGTCCGCCTTTGTATATTTAACTTTTTAGTTATGTTAAGTTCACTGTGTATCCTTAGTACAATAAAGATATTACAAACATTCTGGCAATGACTTGAACATCAGCATAATCCTAGTTTTATTATGATGATTAAGTGGCCTTCTCATGATGTGTCGTCGGTGCCGGCAAAGTCGAGCTTCTTTGAATAAAAAAATGATTGATTCATGAAACCACACTGGTTGGAACCTCTAGATTTGGACGTGGTTCTAATCGCCTAATTCAAAGTGTCCTTATGCTATTGACATCGTGGTACAAAGCCCTCCTAATGCTAATCGCGCCAAACCCCCTGCATGAAATTAATGGCAAATGTTATCTATGTTTTATGAAAAAAAAGACTTTTGGTTGTATTTATTTTCGATATCCTACGGAGCCTCAGAGCTAACAATCGGCGTGAGCTGGTGCAAGACTACAAAAAATGGCGTCATCTCGTGTCGGAGGCCAAGATCCACTTCGGGTCGCTGTGCAGCAGTAATAAGTAGATAAGTGTTTTCGGTATAATGAAAATCTACTAAACTTTGAACTAACTTACGTATCTTATATGATATGACACGAAAAATCGTTAGTACCCTCACAAACCCCACTTTGTAGTAATTTAGTGCTAATTACAAACCAATTACGGCCGCGTTAAGTACGTTACACGCTAATTACCTTGTCAGAAATGCCTTTAGGCGACTTGAATAAAATCTGACACCAGTGTTAGAATAATACACTCGATAAGAAAAAGGCCAATTAGCGGGTTCCGTCTATGTGTTTGTTTTAAAAGAGAAATAAAAAATTTAGCCACAAAATTTTTTTTGGCCCCGTGATCAATCTTCTCTTTTTATAACTAAGCAACTGGATAATGATTTAGCCTCTAATATACTAATTCGTCTTTTTTACAACGCCCACTAAATATTTTAAAGTAAGCGTCAATTAAAGATCACCAATTATTTTTACTTGCCTTTCTAATTTATAAATTGCCACCTAATTTAATAACTCATCCACAGATTTTACAACTTATCACCATTTTATGTTTTACAGCTTCAAAACTAGCTCCTCAAAATAATATAATTGAAACTTCAATTTTCAAAATCATATATGATATCTCAGCATGTGAAATAACATATAATAAAACAGTAAAAATATTTTGTCTGTACATTAAGTATTTTTGACTAAAATGGATAGAGGGTCACTTAAAAAGAACAATAGAAAGCAAAAAAATTGTTTTTGGAATTTCTTGTCTTTCTGTCTGTCTGTCTGTCTGTATGTATGTACGCGTTTCACGCAAAAACTACTGGACGGATTTGAATGAAACTTTGTTGTATAGCTATTAAGTCTGGGCAACATATAGGCTATAATTGATTTTAAAAACTGGAACACTTGATGAGAAACCATAACAGAACAGCTAAACTATAAGAAATATGGAAATGGTGCCTTAACAAAAGTCGTTCAACTTGATGAGCATTTTCTGCTGACGTATAAAAATTGAAGATCTGGAATATCTGATGAAGAACTGCAAGAGACCAGCTACACTATAACATATATGGAAATGGCGCCTAAGCAAAAATCGTTCAACCTGATGAGCATTTTCTGTTGACGTATAAAAATTGAAGATCTGGAACATCTGATGAATAACTCCAAGAGACCAGTTACACTATAACGTATATGGAAGTGGCGCCTTAGCAAAACTTGATTAATCTGATGAGCATTTTCTGTAGACGATAAAATAAAAATCGAAGATCCGAAACATCTGAAATAGTTTGGAACATAAAAAGACTTTTCATCTAAGCGAAATTCATGCGGGCGAAGCCACGGGCAACAGCTAGTAGATCATAATTCTTTTATCATGAAAATGGCCACCGCACGATTTGGTGCGACTGCGCCAAATGACAGCGACCGGCCATTTACACTAATCAAAGAGGATTGAGAGAGGGCCATTTATTTATTTTTATTATTAACTTTAATACAAAAAAAGTAAAAGGCGGACTTAAAGCCTAGGGCTTTTCCTACCAGTCAATCAACTGGGTGATAAAGAATCAGTTACATGTAGCACCATTCGATTCATGTATATGAGTTATAAAATTAGAAGCCAAAAGAATTACTATTTGTTGCCGTATATCAATATTTTAGAACTTTATTGCTTGAATGCATAATAAAAATTTAGATGCTAAAAAATAATCGTCGTGCTGAGTTATATTTAGAGTTGCTTACTATAAGATAAATAGTGGCTCAGATAGTTTTATTCAGATGCACGTCGATTGTGTCTGACTTAGTAATTTAGAAAGCAATTTATTTATTTAGAGGTGAATAATGCTAGAAGTCAGTTTAATTAGTACCCGTTTTAAAATAAGTAATTTCAGGGATGTGTGCTTCGGACTACTGAAATAAAAATGCGACGAATTTTCTTTAAATCTATAATATGCGATACATACTATTAATACTAACAATAATACTTACTAGATCTTTTAGGATTAAGTATTTCATATTTATTTATTTGTTATTGTGTTCGAATAAGGTTCGAATGCATATTATAAAAAGAACTGACATCTACCTAAAACTAATTACATATGCAATGACAAAAAAAACTATACTTTAACATGTGGAAATAGATCAGATCTCAAATAATTCAGTCGTGTAGAATAATAACAATATAAATGTATAAAATAATAGTAGTAGGATATATGGGAACACATATCACAAATATTTACAGTTCTTAATTTTCCCATGGGCACATGGTAAATTCTGTAAGTCACTGCGCGCTTCGCTTGGAGATCTCCTACATATAAAACCTAAACATAATTCTATATTAAAATAATACCAATATTCTTTATAATACAAAGATAAAATCGTTTTTCAGATCTGAGAAATTGGTTAAATTGAATTTCTACTCAGGATTTGACCGTGTGGCCCGTTTTTTTGGCTGAACCATAGTTTTCTAGTATTGGCATTGCCGAAAACCCAGAACAATATAGAGAATGGACAGTGATACAAAAGCACAATGCTTCCGACCACCACAATATAGGTACCAAAGTTATTCAAAATTACTACGTACACAAGTTTATAAATATCTACAATAAACTGTTGAAAGCTAAACATAAATACCAAAATCACCATGACTATAGTTATTTTGAAGTTATTTTCCGTACACTGATTCTTATTTAAAATCGATTTTAATATTGATATCAACATTATAGCATTGAAGGTTAACACAGGCCATTTTATTAAAAAGAAGTAAATTAAGTAATACAGTATGTCTTTGTCATTTTGTATGTAAAATGACAACGTTAGGAGAACTGCTGTAACCATGGGTAAGAACCAAGTCCAAAAAGCTGTCCTCCAAATATTTTTCTCTTCAACATCGAACACTTTCACCAAATTGTCATACATATGCTTGGTGAACACGAACATCCAACACACTACAGCCATTTCCGAGTAATGCATAATAAATTTGTATATAGGTATAGCAAGCATTCCCTGTGGCAAAAGTCAGAAATATTTCTAATGTCATATATATGTCTCACGGCTATATATATAATCCTCGCGAGCATGAATTGGAGGAGTAGTTGGTTTTTATAAATGCGCCTCCATTCTGGAAAGCGGACTGCAGTTAGTATCAAAATGATAAAAGCTACAGTTGATAGAACTACGCCGATAGACGAACTCACGAAAAAGAATATGATAAATTGCGATGTTCCATTCACTGTTGGGTAGAACGTGCCATATTCTAAATCGTTTGCTGTTGGTATGTCCATGTTAGTGATATGATTTTTTCCATCCAATTTTAATTATGTTATTGGAACTTCCAATAAACCCATTCCTGTATTACTTATTTGCAATCGTATTTCGATTTTTTTTTCACAACAGTTGTCTATCACTTTCTTTCACATTTTCACGTCTGTTTAGAAAATTCCTTTGATTTCTAGTGAATGATAAAGCAGAAAATAACATACTAAAATGCAGTTGATAAGTGGTTATCGGAAACCGATTAGATTGGCTATTTTAATATTATTCCTGTAAGATATTAATTTGGCGTTATCTGCTATAGTGCCCCCTCGCGTAGATCATAATATTTACCACTTATGTTACCAAACAGATACCCACGGTGCATATATCAAACAACAAGCTTATGCTCGGGATTTTATCCGTGTGGAATTTGTTTTTCACATAATAATAGCAGGATTTGTCATGTTTTGTAATAATGCTACAGGAGTGGTGTCCAGATAATATTGACGATCGATTGTTAATGTTTTGCTTATTATAGGGGAAATACACAGTCATTACACACACAGTCACACACACAGTCACACACACAGTCACACACACACACACACACACAGTTTTACACAGTCTTTCTGTTTGTAAAACCTACACACGTACTGTTTCTAGGTTCATTACGAGGTGACAAATAAAAAACAAGTTAAGAAACACAGAGAATATATATTTTTCAGATATACCACGACAGGTCAAAAATAAAACTCACTCACGTGAGAATTAAGAAACGGTAAATATATAAAACTCTATACAAATAGTTAACAAGGTGACAGTGTCTAACGATTACAATAAACTTATTGCATAGCGCACTTGAAGACAGGACAATATTAAAAAATCATTTGAAGTAAAGATAAAATGTCTCATCGATTTCGATCGATTCGAGATGGTAGACGTTTCATATAATGTTTGGTGAAACAACGAAAAATTCAAAATTTTGTAATAAATTTTCAGTAAGTACTAAATCACAGCGATTTGTAGTATTCATACAAAGCTGAAAGTAATTTGTTTGAAGCTTCTCGCTTAGGTATAAACATTTATATGAAACGTGTTAACGAAATCCCAGTTTGAAGGAATTTTATAAATGACGAAAATGATTTTCAAATTAACTTAAAGTGTTATTTACTAATATGAGTCGATGTCGTTGCAAACCTCCGAAACCATATTACTTTGTTTTACCCAGTCTTCATCTCTATAACTATCGAAAAAAACAAATAAGTTACTTTTTTTAAACTACAAAGCAATAATCAGAGTAATAATAAATTCAACAGGTGTCTGTACTGTGCCATGCCTTTGTCGATTTGTATCCCTCTTTGTCATAAGTTATTTCTTAATAAATTTAAAGGAAAAGGGCTTAAAACGGCGATTCCTCCACTCATATATAGGCGATGGGCTAGCAACCTGTCACTATACCTGAATCTCTATTCCATCAGAGAGCCCATTATTCAGCTAAGCGTGGCCTTCGAGTCTCACGACTCTTGGCTCTGTCTATTCCGTAAGGGATAAAGACGTGATTCTATGTATGTATTTTTTAATTTTTGTGTGGTTTAGCAAAATTACCTCAATCATTCCAATTTTTCAAATGTCCCTTATTCCTCTGAGATGTCTCCCAACTTGTAATGCATTGTATTGATCCATAGATCTAGTATATATGACGTAGTATTATACTTTATCTTCAGATAATGATTAAGTTTCGGGGTTTGCCTACGACAGACTACTAACAAAATTAAGTTGTAGCGGCCTGAACATGAAAAAAAAAAATGTGCAAATGTTACCAACTGTTACCATCAGTTTAACTTAGACTACGATATCCATCTACTAGTAAGTGCAACTACTTAAGAAATATTATTGCATTTGCTATTTAACCACTAACAACATTTATTAAAAATTCTACACATTTAAAATATTCTACTGGCAGAATAGACTACTCTGATTTTGAAAAAAAAAAAAAAATACTACGTCTATCACAATTTATCTAAAATGGGCAAGAGCAGTCGTACGAAATTGGGTTCCGTAGCATAATATATCTACCATATTCACTATTCAGTGATACAACTTAATCAAAAGGATATTATACTTTGGTGTTCTAATAGCAAAATATTTTATGAAACTTGTTGGTAGCGAACATTGCAATAACTTGTTAGACTGTTACTTATTAGCAAGTCAAGTTTTCTTATTAGTTTCATTATGTTTATAATTTTTTGACAATCCATAGATAGACGAATAGATGTGAAACTACAAGAACTACGAAACCCCAAAAAAGGAAACTTTCTCAGCTGAACTAAATGTTGAAATGAATACTATGAAATACTTACATAAAAATAATGAAAAATGCCACGGTATTTATGCTGACTGACCTACTAAAATGTACTTTTCGTAATTAATGTAGAATAACATTTTAATAGAATACCTTTTAATGAATTATCGTTTCTTCGCTCACAGTTGGCGCTACTAGCGACAGTGAAGTCTTTCAGATGGTACAATCATGGAAGTAGTAGTTGTACAAAGTACTTATTACTTCCATGGGTACAATACTGTCATTTGAATTTGACAACTAATGACAGTATTGGACTATCTGACCATTGAGTTTCGAATTTCTTACTACTAGAGTGATTGTTTAAGCCAAATCCTATTGTTTTCTACGTCAGCGTTCAGAAACGAGATAGAAACAAATGACAAGATAGATGTATTAGTGATTGGCACAGCCGACACTCGCACATAAATACTTATATCATAATCAATAGATTCATTTAAATATGGAGTTCATTTGTTACATGTAAATAATTTAAAGTAATGTATAAAGTTCATATTATAAAATAAAAATGCAAACAGACCTCAAATATTTTATTTATCTTCTATTTTATTATAATCGAAATTAAATAGTTAAAAAAACAGCATGATTAATGATTGAAAAGTTTACATGTCTCATCACTATCGAATTTAACTGTCAAAAGATGCACCACGCGATGCACCGACGTGTCACGATTTGCGAATTATAGGCTTGGTCTATAATAAGGAACGATTTAAAAGTCTAGGTATCTGACAGACCTCAATCGCCAGTAGTGCCAACTTAAGCGGAAAAAACGATAACTCAAAATGTTCAATACCAAAGCCAACAGTGAAAGCAGAGTGTACATTATACATAAAATTTGATTCGTGTATAGTTATAAAACTTTTGCCTCATATTGTCTATTAAATCCATGTAAAAGGATCGCTCCCTGAAGGGAATACACAAATATATGTATTCTATGAGACATTTATCATAACTAACATTATCATAAGGATTCGAATATATTGTGTACTTATATAGAAGTCTTTACAAGGGATCACAGTTCGGAAACACTAGGTCGATAAAATTATCGGGGACATTATAACTACGTACGTTTAGAAATTACGATTATTCGTTTAAAACTAGATCACGTAGTAGAAGCAGAAATATATGCGGCACGTATGGCAACACAAATTACAAGACAGAACTTTGTAGTTCAAAGGAGGCGTTGCGCATTTTTTTTTATAGTTTTTTTAAAAGACGCTCTCCCGAAAATCGGTGCTCAAGAGTACATAATTTTAATGATTATATTTCTATCGATTATCGTTATATTATTATATGTTCGTGTTTTCTATATCAAATCTAGTACTATTTTAGACCTATTATACTAAAAATTGATTAATTTATAGTTATATTTATGTTAATCTTTGTCTGGTTTAATTAACAAAATTTTCTTTCAAACTGCCATAAAAAACAAAAATTGATAAATACAAAAAGTATGTAAACTATTTTTATTTAGATAAATAACATCGTTTCCCACTTCATAAGTAACGGTTACAAAATTTTCTTGGTTTGAGAAATTCGTGAAATACTATATTTTGTAGATAAAAAGCAACCTTGATGCAATAGCATTACAATCTCAAAGTGTTTCGTGGAAAACATAGTTTTTTATACATTAAAATCTAAAGCAAACTTATGTACTGTTAAGTACTCTTAAACGTACCTACCAATGTCTGTGTGTTGCCTATTTTTTTACGTTATAATTTTTTCAACTTTGAAAAATCTACATAGATCGTTTTACCGTAGTCACACATATTATAATGAAAATTTAAATTTAGGAATTTTTCATTCAACTATGTTATCCTATGTGTGTTCCTACCAGAAAATAGACAGATGGGCCAGTTTTCATAATAACAAGAAATAAACTTCTAAGGGCTATTACAAACGTATTTATACAATTATAATAATATATATGAACCGGAGTTCATTAAAAGCATATGATGAATATAATATGACATAGTTATCCTCCACATATAGATATGACACCGGCCTTAGGAATAGAAGCTACGACGCTACATCTAGAAGATCACATGGCGAAGAGGCAGGAGAATTCTACATAGTATATGTACACTACTCCATTATTTATACTTATATTTATAATTATACTAGCCTTAAGGCTCATTGCAATGTCAATAAAAAAAATTCTTTACGTTTTATAAAATAATAAAAAATGCGAAGTTTTACTTTAACTATATATAAAAATCTATTGGTGAAAATTATTATATAAATAAACTTAAACATTTATGTAATTAAAAAAATACACACGAAATTATTTAATGGTAACAAAGTATAGTTGAGACCAGCTCATGAAATAGTTAAAATTAATTAAACTAATGAGGTTGTATAAAAAAATCGAATAAAATATAATTACAAGTAATTTAACACCTTATGCTGACTTCACTCCACCATGTGTTCTGTAAAAAATACACGTTTTCAATATACCTAGATTTTCTTTATTAGAGACTATGTAGTATGTAAGTACCTTTAAAAAAAAAAACAAATAGGCACAGAAATATCAGTGAAAACAATTTCAAATATTTGCCTGTTCTGGGAACCGAACCCAAAACCTCCAGACGAGCGTGATGATGACTACGCCACGGAGGTCGTAATTTTTTTTCTCTAACCGACATGAAAAGTTTATTAATGTATTTACACGGTTGGATTAAACAATTAAATTATTCTGCAGTAGGTAGCTGTACCATGAAGTGTGGAAAGGTGTACTTTACGTTTGAGTGCTATTTTACGATCTAAATAAATCTTCCGGAGTTGTAAAGGCTGAGGGGATAAAAGCATTGGCTATTATTTGAAATGTAACTCTTCGTCTAAGTGAAAAGGTAATTACAATTGTGTCACAGAATTCTTTAGATAGATAGTCATAAGATTCTGTCTAAGAAAAACATTTTTTTGTCAATATTTTAATTTAACCTTGTAGTTTTCTCTATGTATAAAAAAATCTATTTTTCCAAATTGTAAAAATGATAATCAAAGAAAATAATATGTAAGAGAATTCTGTTTACCACATGTTTTCTATAAAACTAACAGCGATCCCAGATCACTGCTAATGACCCACATATAGCCAACCCACGAACTAACCCACGTGCTCGGGTTCGACTGACCCACCGGCTTGGGTCTGAATTTGGGTACACGGGCTATATGCGGACTGCAGTCTCTGCTACCCCTGCGTTTTAAGGGACCCAGGAACCTTTTCTAAACTAATAACCTAAATCTATCACTAATACCAGATGAGAATATCAATAGACTTTACAATATTGACTTACCCTGTTCCTCGACGGGTGTATGTTCTTCATCAGAAGAATCGAACCGACTTTCGATCAGGGAACTTTGTTTTGATAGTGACTGAAACAAATAAAAAAGTGAGAAAATTCATGAAAAACTATAACTTTAGATTTTTTTTTAACTTGGAAGAAAAATAAGAATCTATAAAAGTTGCTTGCTTGTTCCCGCTAGCTCATTTGCTGCCCTTCGTTAAAAAACGTCAACAAATTTTACTGGCCATCTGTTCCAGTTTAGTCAAAAAATCCACCGCGAATCGTACCTGACGCAAAGTTTCTTATGAACCTGCAAGCCTTTAGGGCATTTGTAGGGCAAATGTTATCATTTCATTATCACTCGCTGAATAGCACTCCCCCGCTTTATCGCGAAGGATGTGCGTTGCATCAGGTATCTACTTACCTCGTTATGGAAAATGTAGTACGGAAAGTTTAGCAATGCAAAATAATTAATTACCTTGTTGGAACGCCGCCTTGGAGGAGATATCTTGTTCCATAACGCTTCCAGCTGGTCGAAGTGTTGTGATTGAGCGATAGCAGCTTCTTCGGGACCTAGGCTTACCTAATTGATAATGAAAAACATAATAATATAAGAAACATTTCTTTTGTTAATATTTTAAGTAGAAAAATTGCACTTATTAAGTCAATTAGTAGTAGTTTATATTAATTACCTGTGAGCCCAAGTCTTTATTCTTGGCTTCCTGAATCTTTGAAATTTCTTCCATAGATGCTGACACAGAGAATCTACAAAAAAATAAAACAAAAAATTTAGAGCCAAAATATTGGTTGCATACATACATACATACATAGTATCACGTCTTTATCCCTTACGGGGTAGACAGAGCCGTATATTAGTTGCAAAATTCAAATATAGCCAAAACATTATTTTTTTATTATTACAACCATAGAAAATTGTAGGAAAAAGCCACCCTCCATTGGAACCATGATTCTACATCATCATCATCAGATCTTGCCATTTCCTATAACATTTGAAGACAGTCTTCCTAATCCTCATACTCCATTCGTCTCTGTTGTGAACCATGATTCAACGGTCGTTTTTTTTTTATCGCGTGTAAGCGTACAACATAAATGTACAGTCAAGAAGCAAAAGAGCAGTCATACCTCAAAGAACATATGGCCTTGCCTTAAAGATCACATTGCCTTGTTACTAACTGCCTTAAGAAGCATACCGTACCTTCGTTTGAGTCTCTCGTCGACCTGTGCCATCATGGCAGCCGACGTGAGGTGACCGTACTTCTTCTGCCAGGTGTACGTATCCAGAGACACCTCCTTCTTGAGGAGTCGTCGCATAGGTCGCTTTGGAGCCAGCGGTCGAAGTTCTGGATAATATCAAGTTGTTATCATATACAGTTTCTGAAGGTAGTATCACAGGCGATAGCGTTTTTGTGTGCCTCGATTGGATGTCAATAGAGGCCATGTTATTCATTTCCCATAAGCATACTTCCTTATTTCCTTATTAATATTATAAATGCGAAAGTCTATCTGTCTGTAACGCTTTCATGGCTAAATCAGTGAACTGATTTTGATATAATTTGGTATGGGCATAGTTGAAGACCTGAGGTCAATTATAGTCTACTTTAATAAAATATCAAACTCCAAGAAGCTCTGCGGCGTAAAAGTTTGAATGGTAACACACAAGATACTTATTGCAGGCAGGTGGAGCCGCAGGTGATAGCTAGTAAGACTAACAGTAAGTAGTTTTTGTTCCATTCTCTAAAACCTGGGAAAGGATTTTATGAAGAGACAATTTGAAAATTCGCGAGAAAGTAGAGCTAGTAAATATTTATTACTAGTCTACATAAATGCACATTCGCGCATGCATGTGAATATATTTCAAAATAATGTTTCAATTTCCTAAGTAAACCCTTTTACGGATTCTTGTATGATACTGAGTAAACCTTATAAAATGGCTCTCCTGTTGGAAATAATGCGATATTGTGCCATTTCTTTCCCCATTTTCCACAGACGTAATGTGGCAATGTCGTGCGTCGCAGTTGCCGGAAAAAACAAAGTTATAAATAGGTTTGATTCTAAAAATAGTCACGTAAAAATTGAAACGATTCAAGATTTGCGTATGGGATTTTTTGTTGTTTATTTTTTCTGGGTTCAAATGATAAACAAAATACCAGTGGGAATTAGATCGTTGATTAGGGATAATGATTGGGTAAAAAATAAAACAAATGATGCTATTTAAATAATGAAACATAATAATTGAATGTCACTTTAATTGATCTATTATTTTTATAACATGGTTTACTATTTTTTAGTTCTAATTAAAAGTGACTTCACTGTTGAGTACTGTCATACAAATCCCATATAAATTATTGTTTTTGACATTTAGAAAAAAGTATCTAATTTGACTTGTTGTCATCTATCCTTTTGGAGCTATTCAGCTTATTTAATTTTTAATAAAAAGTAAAATAAAAATATATATTGACAAATTATGTATAGAAAGCTCTTTATAAGACTATTTAAACTCTATTTTGTGGTGAAAAACTGTAAAAACAATAGATAAATAGTAGAGCGAGACCACATGATACCTGCATACATCTATATTAAATATTGCATATAAATACGTATAGAAGCGAAAACGTGAACAAAATGTTTGTGACATCAGTTAATGTCTCGAGTCAGAAACTCCTTCAGTCACTCGCCAACGCTCATTACTATTGCATGCGATTTTGTGACTTGACAATAAATCGAAAATGACGTTTTGCGTTTTAAAAACTCAGTAAAAATCAATCGACTTTGCAGAAAAATAAGATGGAATGATATATCATCTGTAAGTATCCAAAATATCAATGAAAACTAATTTTTATAATTATTTTATAAATTATTTTCTAATATTCAAAATATTCAATTGTTACTGCCATTTTCTATGAAAATCACAGATTAAGAAAACTGGATGGTACAGATTAGATAAGTAGGCACAAAAGCCTTGGTGAAGGTGAACTATAATAATAACCAATTAATAATAATAATTAAATTATAATGGTAATTTTGACCAATATTTTTTCGCTTAGAGTTCTAAAGTAATCAAACGTCCGTATGTTTGTGCGCGGCTTAGCTTAGAGACTCTGAGATTCTAAGTGACGGATCAAGATGAAACCTACGCTAGATTTTAAGTTAGACCTTTAACAATACAACAGTGAAAACCGCATCAAATTTGGTCCAGTTGTTTTTGGGTGATACGCGTACAAACATATAAACAGACAAAAATTCTAAAAAAAATGGTTTTGGCTTCTATTGGCCCTTAAAGACCCATCATAGTTTTTTTTTTTCTTAAATATCTCCTATGTACAGACACAGACCTGTTACAGTTTTATTATATGTATAGATATTGATTGAATATATTGATATATGTATTGATATTGATGAGAGTAAAGAAACAAATAAATAAATCATTCACTTCCTTATCTCTTCCAGTATATCCATTCTGTACTATATGATCTTGGTCATTAATTGTGACAGCGCTACATCGAACATATTTGAATATATGAAATTGGAACAAAAATTTTGTTTGGGGTAGCTCCTCTAGTGCGTTAGTACATAATATCTCGATGCATATAAATTATTCAATATTTGTAGTTTGGTTGTAACTATTTACTTACCATCTATATCTTTCGTAGGAGCGGCGTACGTAGGAATCTTGACGTAGGTAGCTGGCGTGTTATGTAGGCAGATGATTGGCAAGCAACCTACAACAATGTTAAAGTTGGTTCAATCTTGATTAAAATAAACTGTGGTACATATAGTTGGATGAAAAAGGATATATTTTATGTGTGGGGCGAAAATGGAACTTTTTGGAATGTAGGGCGAAACCGATACCAAAAGTTACAACATAATAGAGCATCCCATAAAAAACGCAATAATTCACCTAATGCACAGATAAAATAGAAAATTTTAATTAAATAGTAACAAAGCTAAATTGAATATTTAACTTCATAAATTATTAATTTTGACAGACTCTATTTTAACTCCGTTTAAAAGATGTTCGAAATTCAAACCCGAGTGCATTTTTTAAATACATTCTAATGAAACAAAACTTATATTTTTTGCGATGACATAATTATATTTCTTTTTTTAAACCAACCTCTATCCAAAAGATGCACCACAATCCTTGCGCAGTCGCTGGTGATCTGGAAACCCAGCAGTGGGACATGCAGTGCCAGTGACGTCAGAGCTAGCCCACGCTTCGTTTCCCAGATTATGAGTGTCTTATCCTCCGCACCTAAAGAGTATAATAATTTAAAGGTACACACGTAAACAATAGAAGAAAACAGTATTTGCCTCTTGATATTCATCCTGATGGATTATGCGTCAAAATTACAAACATCCAAATATCTAGAATACAAATATGTATAGATCAAAATATCCGCGGAACTTTCTAGTAGGTATATCCTAACTAATATTATCCGTGCGAAACGCCTACTAAAAAATATTATTATTGAAAGTGGACGTTTCGCACGTTCGGGCGAATGAATTTCGTGCGAATCAACTACTAAGCCTTATAAATGCGAAAGTGAGTTTGTTTGTAGGTTTGTTTATTTGTTTGTTACCTCTTCACGCTTCATCTACTGAAACAATCTTCCTGAAATTTCGCATACACATAGTTAGAAGTACGGAGAAGGACATAGGGTACCTTTCATCCCGGGAAAAGGCACGGTTCCCGTGGGAAATTCACGCGAGCGAAGCCGCGGGCGAAAGCTAGTTGCCTATAAAACGGTGATTAATATTCAATGCGTAATACCTTATATCATATTTTATACTAGCTGCACCCCGGGGCTTCGCCCCCGTGAGAATTTCAGTATGAAAAGTAGCCTATGTGCTACTTTTATTATTTTTCTACCCATGTACCAAATTTTATCGAAATCCATCTAGTAGATTTTGCATGATTAAGTAATAAACATCCTCACAAATTCACATCCAAACTTTCGCATTTATAATATTGGTAGGATGATAGATTGAAGTATATATATTGAGCAGTTTCCGCTGATAATAACTCACACTTAATACCTAGTTAACAACGTTTCTGCTGGTATTCCCCGGTGTCACTCGCATTTTAATTAAAACGAAAGTAGGGTGAACCCTGCCTATAAAATTCCTCATTATTAAGGCTGTCAAATGCAAATATTTTTACAAGTTTCAAGGAAAAAGTTCAAGTTTTGGCATTTGAAGGTTTTAGCTGGTTTTAAATTCTGAATGTTTTTTTAGTAGATTTGTTTAGTCTTTTTATTTTCCGTTCAGACACAGATTTATCTAAGTTTCATTATAAAAAGGCAGCGATTCAATTTTTTTTCGTCTTTGGTGTAAATGCTGCAGTAGAGTAGGTACGTTTCTTTTTCACTTGCGTTTGGAGGGAGTAAACTAAGTTAATGACGTCAAAGAGCGGCGTATTTTTATCCAAAATGTTGAAAAATACAGAATTTCCATTTATTACAAACTTGTCCATTATAAACATACTAGCCTTTGCCCACGGCTTTGCCCGCGTGAATTTACCACTGGAGCAGTGCTTTTTCCCGGGATGAAAGGTAAAGGGAGCATTTGAGACTCTTAAATAATAGTATAAACCTCAGGGTAATAGTTTTTATTGATAATGAATAAGAATATAAGTATAGGACCTAAAACAAAATATAAAAACGATTAGAAAAGATAACACACACTATAAATTTAAAACCACTTCCGAAACAAAACTTACCCTTACTCCAAGGGTCTTATTGTTATTAGATATTTATAATTTTAAAATAGCTTTATATTATCTTTACAATGATTAGAGGATAAGTAATTTATAGAAACTGGATCAAGAATGACAACCAAAATGCAGAATCGAATATGAATGAATACAGTTTAAAATTTATGACAAGTCAGATAAGTATGTATGTGCCAGCGCACGCATTATAGATCCAAAGAGGATCAACGCGCTGCCACGTTACACTCTTAGTCCTTCTTAGTACTTCTAACTATATGTATGCGAAATTTCAGGAAGATTGATTCAGTAGATCAAGCGTGACTAGGTAATAAACAAACTCACTTTCGTATTTATAATGTTAGTTGGGATTGGAAAATCACCTGTACCTTATTTCCACGATAGGTATGAAACCTTTAATCCTACCCTCATCCAATCTTCTTCTGCACTCCCGAGATAAAGGATTACAAGCAAAATTCATGCAGACACTTTCATCCCTAATATACTTTGACATTGACAATGACCTGTGAATTATTAAGCAGAAGTTTATGTCGGAAACGTCCCTGTTGTAGAAATTTCGCGGAATCAGTTCAATAGCGTATTACGATACTAAAAATAGATCGATGTTTTAATTAACTTTCTAGAATTTATACTACGTTTACTACTATATTTTTAATATAATGTCGAAATAAGGAGAATGTCTTTGTCCAAGAGATGTACCACAATTCTTGCGAGGTCGCTCCTGTTGGTGGCTTACCCCTATCATTGGAACATGCAGCGCTAGTGACGTCAGAGCTAGCCCATGATTTGTACTTACTTATTTATTAAAAACTTTATTAGACCAAAATAAAACAATGGTATAAAAGGCGGACTTAATGCTAACAGCATTCTCTACCCGTCAACCTTCGGGACTTATATGTGTTACCTACTTATATCTACATTTATAAATTTTAGATTAAAATAAATTTGCTTGACCAAAAACGCAATTGTAGGTATTTTTAATACGAACAGAAAGTATTGAAAATATATAATTCTTCAATGCTGTTTTTCATTCGGTGTGGCCGAGTATTGTTCAAAAATAATTTGTGTTTGCCATTTCGACTAGACATGATGATGAATACAAAAGCAATAGCTGCTGCCGCGCAAATTTAAAATGCAGTACGCAATTTACAACGGTTTGAGAAAAACGCGCTTAAATTTTGTATTCGAAAATTCGAGGTTTTGACCTCCACCTAACATTTTTAATAATATGCTATAATTTTATATATAGCAAAAAACATGTTATTTTACATACGTTTATTAGAATAAAAAATAATTATATATTTAATAGATTATTAATTAAAAATCTGTTTTTCATTACGTGGCCTCCAGTTTTAAAGCAGGGTCTGACAAGGCAAGAATGCAGTAGCTCAGCGTACTGCATTTAATTTGAGGGATGATAGCTTGTAAAATATACTTTATTTACTTATTTACGCAGTAAATTTAAGGGAATTCTAAGAAAAACAATTATGAAGTAAGTAAAACATGTATTTCAAAATTTTGATTTACATGAAAAAAATGGTAATCAAAACTAGCAATCGTTCTGTAACAAACAGGAAAACACAGGACAACAGGTAAGTCAAGCCAGAATCTTCTTCTATTGTCAGGCATCAACGGCACCAATTTTTCAATAATAGCAGCTTTTCTTGTTTTAGAAATTTCTCGTGGAAATAATTTTGATTCAGTCGAATCACATTGGCGCCCAACTAAAAAACCCACTGTGGGGTAGTTTTTCATAAATAATCCTAAACCGGGTGGGCCCAAGCCTCATCACATTGGCGCCCAACTAAAAAACCCACTGTGGGGTTGTTTACATAAATTATCCCAAGCCGGGAGAGCCTGAGGGTAGAAAAAGGGAGTAAAATATTCATATAAAATAATCCGTTATCGAAATTAAATAAGAATCGTGAACCGTTCCGTAGTCAACTTAGGGTTAGGTAGTACTTGGCTAAGATAATCGACATGCCAACGTCCCGGGTGGCGCAAATTGAAGAAAGAAGACCTGGTAAAAGAACTGGAAGGGGTGTGTCCGCAGCCGATAAAACCGTGGAGGAACTCAGAAAAATCCTTTCCTCAAATAATTAAAAGAAGAAGTTAAACAAACGTCCGGGGAAAAATCCGAGGGAAGACTGCCCGTTAGAAGAGGACTTCGAGGAGGCGGAAAAAACAAAAATGGCGGACACAAAAGAACTCAGAAACATTGAAAAAATATTTTCAAAATGGAACACCACCTTCGACACATCAGGGGACGCGGTGGAATTTCTGGAAAGAATCGAAGAATTGATTCATACCATTTCAAGGGACAAGAATTGAATTGCTACAATTCGTACCTAAACCTACTAAAAGGGGACAAGCCTTGCGCATTATGGCATCCGGAATAATAGTCAAAGTTGGACAGTCAGTGGAAGTGACTTCAGAAGATGATTTCAAATTATTTTATTTCCCGAGGAATTATGAAGCCAATTTACTCAGCCGCATATTATAGCAGCAAGAAAACAATGGCCGAATGAAAAATTCACTGATATATAACACAAATGCGAACCTTATGCGTAGACATGGAAAGATAGTGAAAAAGAATCTACAGAAATAATATATAATAACATGAATCCGAAATATAAATTATACCGTAAAAAGACACGACTTTACTAAAAATTAAGGACTTAATAACCATGGCGGAGCGATTTTGAAAATATATCCTATGAAGAAAAATAAGACAAGCTATCCAAGAAGGGATTTTAATAGCTATAACAAACCGGATCAAGGCAGAGTGCCAAATAGAGAGAAAAATTCAAACCAGCAAACCAGATACACGAGTATGCAGTATAAGTCAAACGAAACACAACAAGGCAGAGAAAAATACACCCCTAATTTCGATGAAAAGACACACTGCTGGAACTGCGGGAAAACCAAACCACTTAACTCAAAGAATGCAGAGGACAGAAGCAGATCTTTTGCAGTAAATGCGGGGAAAATGGGAAAATTAAGCAAAAATTGCTGTAGAAGGTCGAGACAGGAAGCATACACTAAATATTGAAAACGATAACAGAACGTATGTCAACGTGAAAGTGAATTGCAAGACATATGAAGCGTTAGTAGACACAGGTTCAACATGTACATATATTAACAAGAAAATATGGGACAACTGTAAAACGGCGGAGGAAGCAGTCGACAACCAAGAAAACACGGCTGTGATACTGGCAGATGGTTCAGAAGTGAAAATTAATCGAAGTAAGTTGGTACACTTAGAACTCATGGGATACAAATCTGAAACAAACAGTTTTCCTCCTGCCGTCAACGTCAAGTATCATACTAGGCATGGATGTATTACAGCAGTGCGGATACACATGCACAAGTATGGAAAAAAAAGGATCAGGAATTAGACAGAGAGAAAACGGAGGAATCCAAAAAAAGCTTCAGACAGCTGAACAAAAGAAGAAAAAACGAAAGGAATCCAAAGAAATTCTGTCAGCTGAACAACAAGAAAAATTAAAGAAAATCCTGGAAGAAAAACCCACCGTAAAAAGAACCTACAGGAAGATTGGCATTAGAACCACAACAATACGATTTCGAAATATTATATCGAAGCGGAAAACAAAATGTTATAGCCGATGAACTGTCAAAGCCCCGTGAACACGATAACGAAAAAATAACATAGGCTGGTACAAAGAAAAGAACAAGAGACGCAGCAAAAACAAAGTGATTCTCAAAACTACCAAATAAAGGATGGGAAATTGTATAGAAAAATAAGCAATCCGGCGTACGGCATTCGCGTGAACAACGAGGCGGAATGGAAATTATGTATCCCAAAAGAAAAATACAGGAAATATTAGAACAAAATCATGACTCACCCACGTCAGGACATATAGAACATCGAAAACCCTAAACGGGATCAAGCCAACGTTATACTATTAGGCCAGCAATGTTCAGGATGTAGCAAAATATATGTAAACCGGTGCGAAATATGCCAGAAACAAAAATCTTTCCAAGAAAGAAAAGCAGGGATGATGCATATTAATAAACAGTAAATCCCTTTCGGAAGTTATATCAATGTGACCACAGTTGGAACCCCTACCCAGATCCACGATAGAAAACCCGTTGGTCCGAAAAAAAAGAATCAGACCAAAAATCCCACCAACCCCTACCGAAAAACATTGTGCCGCAATACAACAACCACCTCATCACATTGGCTCGTGGAATATAATTTGGGTTCAAGGATTTTTGCAGGTGTCCTGTATCTTGCATCAACTATTTTCAATCAACCCATTTCGTTTACTCGCAATCAGCAACCACGGCGGCGATTAAGAGTAAGGTATTACAGTTTGAATTTTAGGACGAAAATAGTTATAAACGCAGTATGCCTACCAACTGCGTTATAATCAAGCCTTGCATTAAAATTTCAAAATATTTATAATAAATATAATACAGTAGAGAGATCTGCTGCATTTGTACCTAATTAGTATTTTATTTATTTACAAATAGTATTGATTGCTTGAGATAAAAATCGTAAACATACCTACGGCGTTCACGTTAAGTGCTTGATTTATATAAGGTACTGCCTTCTCATAACTGCTAGCAGTACGGGCACGTACTGCATTTACGACTTACTAAAATTATAGTAGTTAAAATAATGAACTGCGTTATGACTTATGCAATTTGCATCCTTCTAATAAAAGATATTGAAAATATATGGATTCCTTTGTTTTTCATTGGTAGATCTGTCCACAAAACTTTACAATATGTTAAAAAAAAAAACAATTTTTTGGCGTACTGCATTTTAAATTTGCGCGGCAGAGCTATCCCGCTTATATTATAGACATCATAAAATTCCATGGGAGCGAAACCCCGAGGCACATCTAGTAATAATAATAATAGTAAAGTAATAGTAATAATAATAGTAATAGTAATAGTAATAGTAATAGTAATAGTAATAGTAATAGTAATAGTAATAGTAATAGTAATAGTAATAGTAATAGTAATAGTAATAGTAATAGTAATAGTAATAGTAATAGTAATAGTAATAGTAATAGTAATAGTAATAGTAATAGTAATAGTAATAGTAATAGTAATAGTAATAGTAATAGTAATAGTAATAGTAATAGTAATAGTAATAGTAAATAAATAATAGTAATAGTAAAGTAATAGTAGTAATATTATCATAATTTTTTGTTTGCTGTTTGATACTATGAAATTCCTGAAAAAGTATTTGTACCTAAATAAACTTGTTGATAATAACAAACATTGTAAAAGTCGTCAATAAAATAGCTCGTATACTTATACACGCTCTTTCCTTTCTTCTTACCTGACAGAAGGAACGATTTATAATAGTAAATAAGGCTTTTAGCGGAAGGAAAAGTACATAAAAGCAACATTTTACGGTGAAAAGCCACCAGCGGAACATGCAACCTCCGCTTTGTTTCCGAGATATTGTCTTATTCCCTTCTTTGTGGAAGGATTACGTTTTAAAGTAAAACAAACATTTCTTAAACTGAGAGAGTGTGACGAGCGAGAATTTGATTTATTTTTATAAGAAAATATATTTTACTAGTAGTAGCTTCACCCGCGTGAATTTCTTACGGGAACAGTTTCTTCCAGAGTGAAAGATACCCTATGTCCTTCTCAGTACTTTTAACTATGTATATGCGAACACTAATTTGTCCGAGCTTTGAAAATTTATAATACAACATTCTATGCCTTTAAAAGTAGACGTGAAAAATGCCTGAGGCATTGAATTTGGCCTGAGGTGATCGAATTTTCTAATAATGGATAATGACTTTAAATTAAACACATTATAACAACTTTCTTTCCGAATTTATATTGATGATAAATCAATTATGTGCAGCAAATTAAAGAAATTGAATTCAGGAATCGTTTAAATAAAGTCGTCTTGTTTTTATATGACAAAAGGATAGGTATCCAATCCAATTATTAAATTGATTCCAGAATTGAAAAGCGGTAAAACCATTGATAAATAGCTAGTAGCCTAATAACCTTTTACCATAATTGGGTTGTCAAATACAAACAATATTTTCATAACCATTACGTAGATTTTCATAAAGATTTGGAGAAACCAGAAATTACTTTGTGGCTTTAAAAAGTCTCGCCAGCTATATAAAAAATATGTACTAGCGAGAAATTACAGGAATAAAACCCTTATTATATTTTTACCCTTGTACCAAATTTCATTAAAATCCGTCCTGTAGATTTTGTGTGATTGAGTAGCAAGCATAATAACAAATCCACAAAATCTCATCTAAACTTTCGTATATGTAGGAAAACGCCGCATATAAGAGTTTTAAAACATACTCAATAGAATTAACAGCGAACAGGTGGCGGCGTAATATCTTGGAGAAGTCCATTAAAAATGAATGTAATACAGCGTCTTGAGAATGTAGGTACTAGAAATTCTCAACAATCTTACTTTGTTCTTTATTTGTGGATTGTTTACCTAATGCAAGTTTGTAAACACAGAACTGTAAGTTTCATTACAAAGTATTTTATGGTTTAAATTAAGTAGAGTTTTGTTATTGTTTCCACGATAGAAAATAGAAAATGATGGAAAAAAAATCTCTACTAACACTTTTAATATTATAAATGCGAAAGATTAGATGTGAGTACGTCGTTTACTCAATCATGCAGAATCTACTGGATGAATTTTGACGAAATTTGGTATTTGGGTAGAAAAATAGCAGAAATAGCACATAGGGTACTTTTCACCAAGAAATTCCCACGAAAGCGAAGACTTGGGGTGCAGCTTGTCTTCAAATAATTTATTTATACATGGATCAATGGCCTTATTGGCGGTCATGGGCCGAAGAATTCAAATCTTATACTTACTACTGACTATTTTTACAAAGCAAATAAAAAATACTTCATTCAGAATTTGTATTGAAGATAAATCCTATGCAGCAAATCTGTAAACTGGAAATTCAAACCAGGAATCGTTTAAATAAAGTGGTCTTGTTTTTATATGACAAAAGGATAGGTATCCAATCCAATTATTAAATTGATTTCTAAATTGAAAAGCGGTAAAACCATTGATAAATACCTAGTAGCCTAATAACCTTTTACCATTTTGGGTTGTCAAATACAAACAATATTTTCATAACCATTACGTAGATTTTCATAAAGATTTGGAGAAATCAGAAATTACTTTTGTAAAGTCTCGAAAAAATTATAGAGAAATCAGAATATTATTTGCTTTACTAAATTCATTAAAATCTTAGTCCTGTAGAAGTTGATTTTGCATAATACAGGCACATATTCATTAAACTCGTATATGTTTATGTAGGTGTGCATTTTTAAAATCACGCGAACACTGGCGGGATGTAGGAGAAAATTAAATCTGAATTAATACAGGCCACTATCTTATAGAAATGAACAATCTTACTGTTCAGATTTTAATACAAGTTTTAAAACAGTGTAATTTGTGGATTGTTTACAGTACAAGGTTTGTAAACACAGAACAGTAAACAAATATTTAAATATGGAATTCTAACACGAAATATAAAAGAAATGGATTTGAGTATAACACATATGACTTTTCACCAAAATCTACCGGACGGAGATGAGGTCTGGGTGAGAAATAGCACGCATAGGGTTTCACCAAGAATTCCCGGAGACTATACTCTTAGGGGGCAGCTTTCTTCAAATAATTTATTTATACAGCGATACCATCGCCGGTGACCTTCAAACCATGGCTATTCTTCAAATTAAATAGGTACCTTATTATCTTTTCTCAGAGAAACGTTATCGCGAACCCTGCTTAAAACGTAAATTAGTATGCAAATACCATAGCAGATATCATCTGAGTAATGTACAGCATTTTTACCCATCAACAAGTGAGCTTAGAATATTCCAGAAAGCTAAATTACCCTATTCATAACTGTCGTTAGCGTACGCCCTTTGCGATGTAATAGTCTTGTACGTAGTAATAAGATAAATTAGTTTTGTAACATTGTGCCTCTGAAATGAATATTATAGATGAAAGGCAGAATATATTTGTTTGAAGAAATCATTAATTTAGTCGTAGAAGTTAGTAATTTCAGCTGAATCACAGGCCTTTAATATTATAAATGCAAAAGTTTGGATGTGCGTGTGCATGTTTGTACTCAATCACGCCTGAACCACTGAGCGGATTATGGTGAAATTTGATACATCTGAAACAACACAGGCCACTATTTATCCCGAAATTCGGAAAATCTCTGAGGTGCAGCCATTTATACATATTTATAATAACGTGCTATTTAGGTCAAAGTTTCCATGAAAAGGATTCCATCATGACAAATACACCAGAAACAGTGAAATCCAATCCCATTTAAATGGATCGTTGGAATTGCATAGACACGCCAAGAAGAAGAAGAAGAAATAGCGATTAGTCCGTAGTGACCTTAACACATATGACTTTCCCAAGAAGCCCTGAGAGGAGATGCAGGTCTGAGCCCGTGTTGATGTCCCACACGATGAGGTTGCAGTCCCACGACCCGGAGACTACCTGACTCTTATTAGTGATGGCCACAGCCATTCTTCACAACTAACTCACCAGAAACAGCGATAGTCCCATCGCCGGTGACCTTCACACAAGTGACCTTCCCAAGATGCCCTGAAAGGAGATGCAGGTCGGAGCCCGTGTTGATGTCCCACACGATAAGGTTGCAGTCCCACGACCCGGAGACTAACTTGACTCTTATTGGTTATGGCAACATCCATTCTTCACAACTAACTTACCAGAAACAGCGATAGTCCCATCGCCGGTGACCTTCACACACGTGACCTTCCCAAGATGCCCTGAGAGGAGATGCAGGTCGGAGCCCGTGTTGATGTCCCACACGATGAGGTTGCAGTCCCACGACCCGGACACCACTTGGGTCTTGTTCGTGATGGATACCGCCACACAGGTGACGATGTCCGAGTGGCCGACTAACACCTAGTTAGAGAAAATTCATACTAAAGTCTACTTTTAAGCCAAAATTGTATCATAATCATAAATTTCTCATGGATTAAATTTACAAAATAACATAATTGCAATGGATCAATTTGACAAATTTACAAAACGATATCAGTCGTCAAAAATTTCCTTCGATTATGCCATGAATAGGTTAACTCCATGATTAGATTTATGTATCGATACCATTACAGCCGAGTAAAGGTGGCAGTGGCAACTGTTACTCAGCCGGGAACAAGAGTCTTACGATACCGTCATGGGTTAAGAGAGGGCCTATGCAACAAGATCTTTTGATCCTTCTCAGTAAGGAAGTATCTCGTAGGTGTCTACTTACGGAATATTTCATGTTGAGCGTGACGTCCAAACTGGCAGTGGGGCCGGTGGTGGAGTGCAACACAATCCCCGAGTCCACGAGCCAGACGTGGACGTTCCGGGCGCGGTCTCCGGACATCGCGCGTCGCCCGTCCGACATCATCAGCAGGGACTGGAGAGCCGCTGGGTGACCCTGAGTATTGTGATACTTTTTTAGTATCAAGATCCACTTGACAACATTGACGCGCAACGTTAATATGCTAACTCACTTCGATTGACTTAAATGATGTATATCGTAGTTCTCACTCATGAAACGTACGGAGTGAGGAAGAGCGATAAGTTGCCTGATTGCCTGTCAGTTTGCCTAGTGGATACGAAGCTTTATTTAAATTGACGTAGTTGACAATGACGACGAACGAGTTATAGATTTGTTATAGAAATGATTAACTACAGTAACAAAAACCACTTCATTTACAATGATAAATGTTTTGTATTGTAGTATGAACATGGTTCATGTTTATCACGATTCTCAGAAATACTTTACTAGGAATATTTTACTAGGAAATCCTACCCTGTTATGTAGGTATATGGATACAACTTCATTGAAACTTGAGCCGGCCGCAGCATATTAATGGCTTGTGTTCTGCTTTCAGGAATCCACAACTATATTATTATTATACTTTAGTTACAGAACTGGAGACCGTGGATGGGACGCAGAAAACAAGGCAAACCAGCTGCCCGTTGGAGTGACAACATCGCCAAAGTTGGAGGCCCATTACGGAAAAGAAATTGCACAAGATCGAGAAGCTTGGCGTGCATTAGAGGAGGCTTATGTCCTGCGGTGGATTAATTAAGCTGGAAAAGAAGAAGAAGAAGTTACCTTGTAAGTCAACGACGGCGAGTTATCAGCCAGCTGCCACACCACAACCTTCCTATCCTCAGAACCGCTCAGCACCAACAAATTGTTCGGCGAGAACGTTACACAAGTTATATGTCCAAGATGGCCGTTGAGGGTAGTCTGTAGTCTGTGTGTGGAGAGCTGCCAGACCCGGACCAGGCCGCGGGCGCAGCCGCTGGCGGCTAGCTGCCCGTCCCGAGACACTTCGAGGCAACTTATTGGTATTAGTTCACTTTGTTCTGCCTGTACGAAGAAAATAAAAAGCTAATGAATAAATCAAAGTTCACTTTTTGTCTGTGCGACGAAAATAAAAGCTAAAAATTCAAAGTTTTTCCTATGAATAAATCATTCACACGTATTGAAGGGATAATATCTATTTCCCTCGACCATTTTAATATTTTAATTCAAAACTAGCTAAGCTCCGGGGCTTCGCTCCCCTGTATTTTGTTCTACCCGTGTATAGTATGCGAGATTGAGTAACAAACATCCTCACAAACTCACATCCAAACTTTCGCATTTATAATATTTGTAGGATTTAACCACCTTGCATCTTGGTTAAAAAAATAACAAATATATACGTATGTACATTTTTCTGTCCAAACTATTTGGCTGAATCATCATTTTACTCGTTCGTCACCAAGGTATATTCGAGTTATAAAGAAAAACAATTGGGTTATAAATATCTACGAATCAATAAAGCTCTTCTATGCTAAGTTTTAAATTAGCTCTATTAACGTTTGTTATGACAATTTTTAGCTAGTTACCTGTAATAAAGTAATATTCGTTGTGGATTTCGTTTGTCGTCTCTTAATCTGTTTCGTTGGTCTAAAGTTAGTGAGATTGTCCTCCGTGTGGAAGGAATAAATTGTCACCCTGTTGCCGCCTAAAACAATGAAAAAAGGTTTTTAGTTGAGCAGAAATGTCATTTTTTATTCACTATCCATTTTTTCCAAGTAACATTCATATGAATTTGAATCCCTCGGGATTCTGTCCTATATCCCGCATAAATTTCGTATGTGTTATGTAGAGATTTCCATACGTCCATCTTTCGCCTTGATTTAGTAATAAGTAAAAAAATATATGATTTTGCCTAGTATTTATACAAGTAGCTCAGTAGACAACATCATCGTTTATCTAAAGATTTATCTTAATAAAGTTTTAGGTGATACTATATAAAATACTAATCCTGTAATATAATAGTCGGACTTAATGTACTAATATTTTTAAGACACCCAAGGCAAAATATTGCTTAATATCCCAGTCCCCCAAGGATCTGGTTATTCCACTCTTATAAAGTACTCAACAATTAGATACTATAATAAGTATTATTAGAGTGGAGTGTTCGATTAGGCCTATTGCCATCTGGCTTATATGATTCAGTTTTATGTGATCAAATTATTTTAAAAAAATCTTAGGACACCTTGGAAAAAAGATTGCTTCTTCTTCTGGGATTGCCCACAGCCCAGCTCCCAAGGCACTGACTATTCCACTTCAGTGTCTAGTATATGGAACTATAAATAACTAACGAGGGATCAAATAATTAAAAGCGAAGAATATCTTACCAGCGGCTAACAAGAAATGGTCTCTATCGGCGACGGCCAGTGCTGCCAGGTCGTGCGCAGCGGCGAGCGTGCGCAACAACTGCGCGGTATGGATGCTGTACACGTAGATGCGCTGGTCCGCGCAGCCTACCGCCACGCGGGAGGAGTCGCGTGCCACACAGAAACATTTCACCTGTGCCACAGAATTAATATAAGTATTACGTACAGGAAGGAAGCCCCCTGCCCCTCACGCAATATGGCGTACCCTTTCGCTTCCCGCACTTCTCCCCCGTTGTTTTGCGGATTGGGTGGGACGCTATAACTATAAAAAGCACACATTGACGTGTTCACGGATGTACAGTTTTATTTGTATTAGTAGTAGGTATATATGACGTCCCGTTTGTATGAAGTTTCCACCCAGTGCTGCGGGGTACATATCCTTGCGAGGAACTGGCGATTCGGACAAACGTAGTACTTATTTCTTACGATTACTTTTTTCTGCAATTAGGCCTCCAATTTGGGCCCTATCTGATACGTAGAATAATTTCACATAATTTACCCGTGGTCCACCATCGACCGGTCTGATCCCCTGGTGGGTCGATTTTTTTCCCCGTAGGTAGGTACCTATATCTAAAATGCTGGCTCTTTTGATTGTTGAATAAAAAATGTAATTTCTGCATAAACTTATTTAAATTAAAATGTGTGATGTGCCTGACAAGAGTCCGCATAATTGGTAAATTTATTGTAACCTACCTATGTTCTACAGAATACTCGTAAATACATTGAAGGCGACATATCTATTAATGTAGATTTTTACAAACCTTAAAATAATCCAACAGACCTACCTTTACACTGAGCCTTAACACCAGTATTAAGGTTAGGTAGGGAAATAAAATTTAGTTTACAATCGATCGGAGGGCCAATTCTGTTAATAGCTGTCTTCGTGAATTTTTAATCCCTTGGTTTAACTGAACATACATTTACCTCTATGCGGATCGCTTGACCGCAGCAATTTTGTGAATAATTCAACGATTTATCTACGGTTGTGTTATTTACAAAATTGCAGTTTATGTAATATCGAGATGAAGCTATCTCAATTTTAAAATAAATTAGCTAAACGCAATATAAGAACAAAATTTCCACGAGGAAAATTTCAGTTTTAAACGCGAGAAGAAATGATAAAATATTCACGATAGTACAGAGGAAAGCTTTCGAGAAAATGAACTGAGAGTAATAAAAATGTACGTAATACATATCCAGTAGTCGCTTGTACACCTGCTTAAAGTAGATGGATTAAAGAGGTAAATGAAACAACCGTAACATAAAAGAAGGTAATGTTACATACATTGGTTGTTTTTTAGCGTTGGTCGCGGAAGTTAATGGTAAAGTTTTAGTATCTTATACAAAGTAATTTGGAACTGGTCGTGTTAAGTTGTTTTTTTTTTTATAAAATACTCGGGAAATTGATGTTTTATATTTATTTAAGATTGAAATATTTATCCACTTATACTTATGCCAATATTTTATGTATTGGTTTTATTGTTTGTTTCTTCGAAAGTGCATTTTTTTCTAGAATTAAAAGTAAGATTTCAAAACGTCTTTGCATGATAGCTATATCTATCTTTAGGGCTATAGCTCCATTAAACTATCCATGGGTGCAACTAGGATTACTTTTAGGGAGGTGCATCTGAATGAGAAAGTTAGATAAGTATAGAGATATTTTTATCCTAAAATTAGAAAGAAGCAGTGAATTAAATAAGTGATATTTTTTATTCTCATTCTAAAGTGTATATAATCCAAGGCAGACTAAACGACAAAACAAGCTGTTTTACAATATAACATTATTGGCATTGAATCCAAACGCGTTTATCACGTCCCAAGCGTAAATTGGAACACATTTTGTGCACATGGCGGCGTTTCCGCTTCCCGTTCAGCTATAAAGCATTCTAACCGTTGCTTTACATTGTTTCAAGTAGAAAAATAATAATTTAATTGATATATTTATTCTCATATAATAAAACAGTAAAAATATTTTGTCTGTACATTAAGTATTTTTAACTGAAATGGATAGAGGGACACTTAATTAGAATAATAAAAAGAAAACATTTTTTTTTGGAATTTCTTGTCTGTCTGTCTGTCTGTCTGTATGTACGCGTTTCACGCAAAAACTACTAGACGGATTTGAATAAAACTTTTTTGTTGTATAACTATTAAGCCTGGGCAACATATAGGCTATAATTGTTTTTGAAAACTGGAACATCTGATGAAGAACCTTAACAGAACAACTAAACTTTAAGAAAAATGGAAATTGTACCCTGATGAGCATTTTCTGTTGACGTATAAAAATTGAAGATCAGGATCATCTGATAAAGAATTCTAAGAGACCAGCTACACTATTACATATATGGAAATGGCGCCTTAGCAAAAGTCGTTCAACCTGTTGAGCATTTTCTGCTGACGTATAAAAATTGAAGATTATGGAACATCTGATGAAGAACTCCAAGAGACCAGCTACTCTATAAAATAAATAGAAATGGGTCCTTAGCAAAAGTCGTTCAACCTAATGAGCATATTCTACTGACGTATAAAGAGACAGGACACGGAATAGGACAAAGAGGGACTTGGGATGGGAGTGGTGGTACAAGGGAAATTGTAGATAACAAGCAGACGAAGATTGTTTATTGAATGAAATATCAGTTTTGATTCATTTTAACGCCACGACTGTACTACGAGTACCTAATATATTCCCGCGGGACACGGGATAAATAAATGGCTAAAATTTTGAGTACTGGAGTTAAAGTTACTACAGTTTGGAGCACAAAAAGATTTTTCATCTAAGCCAAACTCACGTGGGCTAAGCCGCGGGCAACAGCTAGTACATAAATAAAGCTGGAAAATTTTGTGACGCGCTAAACTCTTACAGGTAGGGTCCGATTTGTAACATTATTTCTATGTATGATAGACACGCAATTCATGATTAAAGGGCCATTTAGACGGTGCAAGTTTCTTGCCTGTTGCATACAATTAAATTGAAGCAACTCACGAACTCACGTGGGCTAAGCCGCGGGCAACAGCTAGTACATAAATAAAGCTGGAAAATTTTGTGACGCGCTAAACTCTTACAGGTAGGGTCCGATTTGTAACATTATTTCTATGTATGATAGACACGCAATTCATGATTAAAGGGCCATTTAGACGGTGCAAGTTTCTTGCCAGTTGCATACAATTAAATTGAAGCAATAATTTATTACTCTCACTCGACAAAATCGCGCCAGTTTCGGAACATAAATTGTCTCTATTTTACAATTACTTTTTTTCTTTCTAGGTATTTGAAATTAATAAATAAATGCAATGTTACCAGGGTCACTTCGTGAGTTATTATTTATTACAACTTAAAATATGATGGGGGACTTTATTATACCAACCTTTGTTTTATGTCTCTTCAAAGCATGCAAGTACGTCCCAGTGATGAATGTCCTCAGATGCAGCTCAGTTTCCCCTTGCAGCGTGATCAGGAATACGTTGTCGTCAGTGATCTCCATTACGTGAATCGGAACGCCAGCTGTTACGGTACTGAGTAACGTGAAGTTGTCTACGTTCCATGTGCAAACTGTGCCATCTTGCGATCCTGTAACGAGGATCTCGCCATCTTGGATTACTTTGACAGCTGTCACTGGGCCGCGGTGGTGGTCTAGCTTTGTTACCTAAGGATGACAAACTTATAAGTATTCTAGAATGTATATGTAAAATACTAACTCACATCACATGCATCGCGCGTGAATATAGGGTGCGTCTTTTTCACGCATACCTCGTGGAATGACGTAATTTTGCTATATTTACGCATATGAAGGTAAAACATATGTTTTGAAGAACTTTTTTAACCTGTTTCATCTAACTGCATACCGAGCAAAAAAGTGAAATCCAACCATTTCTCTTAAAAACTTCATAAATAATTTCGTTACGAAGATATTATAAGTATGTGATCTATAAAGTAAGTGATCTATAGGTATATTTTTTCCAATATGTTCTTACCTCTGATTTTTTATATGACTGAACTAACAATGAATTAAATGAGCTTTAAATTTACCTAACCAATTAATTAAAAATTAATTATTAATTTTAATTTATCTTACCAATGCTCCGTCGACCAATGACGTGACGATGACCGCAGAATCTTCTCCTCCACTGATGACCAGAGATCGATTGACAATGGCTGCCACGCACAGCACTGGTGCTATGTGCTCCCTGTGTGGGAAATAGTATACTAGAAAATAAGTAGGTGTATAAACTAACTGTCGATTTTGCCCAGTGCCAGCGGTTGATGAAAGATATGATGGAAAATAGTTATAAAAGTTGAGAGGAAATTACTATAAATATTTAGGTAAATATAGCAATGCAAGAACATCTTTTGGGTCAGCAAGTTTGCAAATATTCCTGATAAGTATAGCGAGTTTAATAAAATTTTACTATGATCGGTGAACGTGTATCTTCAATTTTTATACGAGTTTCTATCGTGAATTATTAATCATACAGTTCCATTTCTAGTATGTTGAGGGCGAGGTTAAATAGAGTCCAATATTTTCTCAGAAAAGATCAAATTTGCATGAACTCTGTGCTAAACACGTGAAGTAGATTATGTGACCTTAGTTCCTCGAAGATTTCAATATACACATATAATAAAACTATAACTGTCTAAATAAATATAGAATCTAATAGATGGCTTTGATCTCTTGTCAAATTTGGATATTCTGAATAGCCTGATCTTAATAATAAGTTAGAAAAAGTTATTCGAAAAATATCCACAAAAAATAAAGATATTATTCAAATATGCCAACTCTAATTCGCCGGGTACTTACAATATCTTCGTCTTGACGGCCAAAGTGTGAAGGTCCCAAACGATGACGCTTGTGTCTTCGGACCCCGTGAGCAGGTACTGTGACTCCCTGGTCACGCACATGCAAAGGATCCGCCCGGAATGACCTGTAAAAATCATCCATTAAGGAACCTCCCAAAATCTAAGAAAAGATCGTACATTATACTATATGCGCTCAGGGAAATTGGATGGAGATCGAAACTGGGAAACTGTGCTCTTCTTTCTTTTTATCGTGTACGAATATTTTAAAATGTAGACAAAATTGTAACTGTTAGATTTCTGATGATGGCTGGTGGTGGTAGTTTCTCAAGTCGCCTAAAGGTATCTGACATGACTTGACAACAATCTCTAGCTAGCGGCAGTTGTTATACACACTAGTAAACTAAACCGTCAGCTAGTATGTAGGTTTTCTCACGATGGTTTCCTCCACCGGAAACTTTGTGATTTGAAATCGCAAACACATCAACCTTATAAAATAAGGAAGGTTTTATTTATGATTTCTTTACTTAAAGTTGTTTACGTTCCATCGAAAGTTATTTGTTATGGGCTTGGCTTTCCATTGTAAATAGGGGATGGGCTAACAACCTGTCACTATTTAGGAGTTATCATTTTCGGGCTATTAAATAAAATTACTTATTAGTGTGACCTTGCTTTAAGTAGGTTGATGCTTATTTTTATTTTACTTTGAGTTATTTGAGTTGATCAAAAATTTCACCCATTTCTCCCCTGTAGTTGTGGAATTTCCAAAAGTCCTTTTTTAGTGTTTACTTACGCTATACTATGCTTGCCTGAAATAAATGATATTATTATTATTATACATATAAATAACCTATGTGCAATATTTTAAGTTTCTATGTTTTTGTCTCTATCCTCCTCCTTAAGCGTATTCCTCATGACTGAAGGTCGTGGTGGGGTTACTTTAAAATAGATTAAACTGATTTTTAATATTTTTTTAATTACAACAGATTGAGTTCTCTTTCCTTTTCACAAATTTACTAAAATTACAACTCTGAAATGCATTTTTATTTTGGGGCCAAGTCGGTTCTGGCGCTTTGGCGGCTGCTGCCGCGGCATGCTCGCGCATTTTGGTTTATGTATAACCTAACGCTCGTCGCTTCACTCCTCGCAACCTATACTACCTTTTACAGCAAGGTCGCTTTTGAGTTTAATCCATTCTAAAGCCAACCCGTCATGGTCAATATATGGAATACATACACAACGACTATCTCGGCAATTTTAATGGAGTGGTTTACCATTGCCTTCTCCATTTCACACTTTAGCTGATAATCATCAAGCAGAGTGTAGGTTTCCTCACGATGTTTTCCTTTACCGGAAGCAAGTGGTGGTCGATGAAAACTACCATACATGAGTCAGATTGGTTGACAAACTCGTATGGCACGGGCAGGATTTGAACCTGGGACCTTTGCAGCTACAGGCGGGCGCCTTACCACACGGCCACCACTGCTTCTCGTCGCTATACCACTCAGTTAATAAAAGTGGAATTTGATAACCCGGGGTATTCACTTATGCGACCAAAGTGAAAATAAACCCAGCGGTCAAATGTTTAGATTGTTAATTAATTCAATGAGATCGAATCAGCATGAAAATGTTAACTATCTAGAGCCGTAGCTCAGTCAATCCCTAGCCAACATGATGTAAAAAATAGTCCCCAGACTATTTCTCTATGACGACATAACCCATCCCCACGAAAGAAGTAATTAGCATTTAAATTTAGTAGGGCACATATGGCCATGTTTATACATTATGTAATTAGGTTGGACGTGTCGCAGAGCGGATTAACCCTTGTTATGCCGACGTTATGTTTACTCCGCTAACTAGCGGTAGAGTTGGCCTTTTGTTGGCAAAACAAAAACTTTTAGGCTGATAGTAAGCGCTGAAAAGGACAAATGCTTTTATGTATTTGCAGCATTAAATGTCTGAAAATGAGTGAAAAAAGGACTAAGTTTTGTAGATTTTGGACTAACATTTAACTTGCATAACTAAATCTAAATATTGACAGACTCAATTATTTACTTTAAAGTTTACTTTATTGAACAACTTTATAGATTAAATATACTTGGTCAAATAAAAAAATACATTCAATAAAATACAATCAATACTAAACATACACTAATACATAATAAATAAATATTCAAACAGACTGACTTGACATGCCGTTGAAAAATCAGTTTTCAATGTAAAGAAAATAAAAAAGTCGTGAGCGAATTCAGCTATCGAATACACATGATCACTTTAATTTAACAAACAAAAGTTAATTTACCAATAACACACGAACACCGTGGGAAGAAAGAAAACATCACAGAAAATTATATACCATATACTCATGTATAAATATAATCCGACAATCTTATTTCCATTAATAAGGTAGCTATTACGATTGTATCTGTGTAATTGTTTAGATACCTATTTATTGAAAATACAATATTCAATACGGCATTATCTTTGGCTGTTACGATTTTAGTTTTTTTTTGAAATGCCATGTTTTTTTTTACTTCAAATGCCATGAATGTCCTGACGTAGATCTCAGCCTCGCTTCGGGGTGGACCCCAAGGACACCACGCGGACTTTTGAAGCGATCGGTGGTTGCAACCTGTTGGAGAATCACTAGAGTTGAAACTTACCTTTAAAAGTATGTACCCTAGAGTTGGGCATGACGTGCCAGAGTTGAGGGTCTCCCACCGAAGGTGCTATCACCAGATGTTGTCCAAAAAGGGTCAGTTGCAGCAGCCTGGCTCCAGCACCAGGCGTGGAGCCTCCTACAGACACCACGCGGACTGTTGACGCGATCGGTGGTTGCAACCTGTTGGAGAATGACTAGAGTTGAAACTTACCTTTAAAAGTATGCACCCTAGAGTTGGACATGACGTGCCAGAGTTGAGGGTCTCCCGCCGAAGGTGCTAACACCAGATGTTGTCCAGAGGGGGCCAGTTGCAGAAGTCTGGCTCCAGCGCCAGGCGTGGAGCCTCCTACAGACACCACGCGGACTGTTGACGCGATCGGTGGTTGCAACCTGTTGGAGAATGACTGCGTTTTTCAGTGAATAAAAGATGAGAAATATAAAAAAAAAACTAGAAGTGAATGACTACATTTTTAATATTAAACGCATTTATAAGAAGACAAAAATAGAAGTAACCACTCAGAATTAAACTGTTTTGTATTCAAATCTGCCAAAATTATTTTTTATAAATTTCGTAGCAACTTCGTAGCACTTTCGTAGCTCTTGCTACGGCGTAGCTCTACGCAGCTACATATATGTATGAATGATTTAAGAGTCCGGCAAATAAATTATTATTAGTGCTAGTACCAGTAGATAAAAACACTTCAACATTAGACGGCTATAGCAGTTATAACAATAAAATTTCTTTTGTCTCGTCTAGTGTCCATCAAAACAGTGACTAAATTATTTTCTTACTGGCCTATGCCGCGCGTTTTTTTTTATATAACACAGGGCGGCTAACGAGCAAGCGAGTCATCTGATGGTAAGCGATCACCGCTGCCCATGGACTACTGCAACACCAAGGGTATCACAAGAGTGTTGCCGGCCTTTCAAGAAGATGTAGACTCGTTTTATGAAGGTTCCAATGTCGTATCGGTTCGGGAACACCGCCGCAGGAATTATTACGTTATTATTTGCGTTATTTACTATTGTTTATACCTGACGTATCAATATCAAACTTCCACCAAATTTTAAGTTGGACCTTTAACAATACAACTGTAAAAACCACATCAAATTTCGTCAAGAAGTTTTTGCGTGAAAAATTCTGAAAAAAAATTGTAATGTCTTCTATTGGCCCTGTAAAGACCCCCATATATTTTTTTTCTTAAATACCTCTTATGTACAGACACAGACCATATAACAGTTTTATTATATGTATTGATTGATATTGATTTATCATTTTAAAAATGATCTTGAATAAACGGTAGTATACGAGTAGTTTCATAACATCAAACGATAAAATCACTTTTCCCCTAATCTAATAGTGGCCATTACCGATATCTCTTACTCCATTTCCCGCGATCTTATAAAAATGCCTGAAGAGTAATGTAATTTATCCAGTTGACCGAACCCATCGATTTACCTTCACAAAATAGTCATCGTACAGAGAAATAACTCGTATAAACATTTATTTTTTTATAGCAGCCATATTGTTTTTAATATACTCGTAAGAATCGATAAAATTATGTATGTATCAATTATAACATACTTGTTTAGATCTATCATCAAAATCAAAAAGAACACCTAATTTTCATTTTAGACGTTTTTTCTAAGAAATATTTGTTTTTAGTATTTTTGCATTCTATATTGTCGTTGATTGCTTTTCAATTCACGTAGAAAAATAATACAGTAATAGTTATGTCGATCATTACAAATCGATAATCCGTATTCTAAAATCATGTTCTAAAATTACTCTTTAAACAATATTACAACAATAAAACCTTCTAAATTCTGTCCTCCTTTATTTTTCCCATGTTCCCGCTAAGGAAAAAGGCTATCAGATAATATAATCAATTTAAATAACTTTTATAGTTTTACTTTGTCTCTGTTTTTTCATTATTCTACTGAAAAGTTAATTCTAAATGGAAAATAAGAGTGAAATAAATCAATTTCTCGTTATACATTTAATTTGACAGAAGAGTGGCAATACAATTAAGCTTGTCTGATTGAAATTAAATTTTCGGAGAAAATGATTAAGTAAGCACGTAATTAAATTTATTATCTGACGATATTGCTTTCTGAAATGATTATTCTTTTTTATCAAAGTCAAAAATTAATAAAAACAATTAATCTGAAAAAAAAAATTAGAAGCATGTATGTAGTTACTTTATGTCATTGTATCTGTACCATGTGATTACTTGTGTGCAAATAAAGTATTATTGTACTGTAGGTAGTTGAAAAAAAAGCTAGGTACAGCAGTTTTATAGCCATTTAGAAGTTATGGTGGATTAAAAAAACTTTTTCTGTGAGAGAAGTTCCCATGTGACACCACTTTTTACTTAGCACATTGCTCAACTTGTATATTAATGTACATCTTATAAAACAGCTTTTCTATTTTTGGTGGAATATCCACCAGGATACTCCTTAATACGACATGACACGCCTGACTTTTCTTTAAGTTGATGTGTTTGTTTTCACCTTTGTTTTGAGTATTTTTTTATTGAAATGGTCCGAAGGGACGGGCACCCTTAGGGCCATTACGTAGCAAGATTTTGTATCAGGTCGTACGTATGAAATAGCCAATCATTCTTCCAAATAACATAAATATAATACGAGAGAAAATGATTTATGACTTTTGATCTGTAGTGAAAAATGATATCCTTCTGTTTCCATTCGTACAACATCATCCCAGCGGAACACAAACATTGATCAGGACACGAGAAGCTAATGGGAGATATAAACAGGCTAATTAGCCGGCTGATTACCGGAGCCCCATTCGGGACCCGGTGATTACCCGGCCGATTTGGGAAGCGCGTGACCGCTTAACAATGTGTATTGGATACAGTTTATTTCTTTTAATAGTATAATGGGTAGTAGTTTCAAGTTATGTCATTAATAACACAAAATTTCCATTTCTGCGTTGCTTTTTCTGTTTGAAAATGAATTGTTTTAAAGGACAAAGAAGAAATAGAAGTGGAATACGAGCCTTTAATTAAAAACCTCTTTGAAAATTGAATGTTAATTAAAATTGATCAATGATAAAATTGTTGACCTACATCGTGTACCTATTCCATACCTAATTCGGATGTTGACGTTATTCGATTGGCCGCTTACGACTCTTGTGGAATACTTGGGAATATCGCACACACCGCACCCCCGTCTGACCCCGTTTATTAATTAATTATGCCTGAGTAATTAAATTACCCATTGAAAATATGCATGCAACCCCCATACATAGCAACATGACGCAATTTCATTACATTAAGTATCTATAAAGAACCGTTTTTACCGAAAACTGTTATAAATTCAAGCAATTCAGGACATTACGATTTCGTTTTCAAAATTTTGCTTTAAGTATTATAATAATTCTAAAATTCTATTTATGCGGCTTCGTGTGTACTTTGATACAAAACATAGAATTCAAATATCAGTCACGAAAACTTAGGTTTATTTACTAAAGTCTGTGTCAATATGTGATGATCGACTAGACTAGATTGACGGGTAAGGGTATTTACAATCCATTGAACTTAATCCCTTATTACCAACCAATACTCTCTCGAAAATGATCAATTACCAAGCACGTGGCAGCCAGTCCGACACGTCGTGGGGATCGATCCACCTAATTCAATCGGTATTATTCGATTATTCGATTTGCCGGCCGTCGAGGGCACTCGGGAATCGAACCCGGCCGCACCTGTAACCCGGATAGGCTACGAGTGTTCCAGTAATTGGGTTAAGGAGAGGTTTTTCTACGGACATTTTCCAATAAGTCGATAATATTTTTATGAATGCGAAAGAATTCTCTATCTGCCTTGTAAATGTTTTGGCCAAACCGCTAAAACAATTCAATAAAATTTTATATGGATGGAGTTTAAAACCCGGTAAGATGCAGGCTAATATTAAGTGCGATATAATAAATTACGTTACGTGGGCATTTCCTAATAATAATGAATAAATATAAATTGAATACACAGGTTTTAGGGAATATATTTTAGACAGGAATACTACTTAAACAAGCTAATTATTAAAAATAAAAAACACGACTGACAAGTTTTTACTCGAAAAGTACATACAAACATATAAGTTATATACGTTTTTGAAATCGCCTTTTAAAGCCCTTCAATTTGATACCCCACTCGATAAGATTGATCAAATGTTATTTTTTTGGTCTGCTATTTATCGCATATATAATCCGCCATTTTGTTTTTATGATGACGTCATATAGCCTATGTCACTCGGAGAAATGCATGGAATCTAAAAATACCTCTCCCACCAAAATCTGTTAAGCCGTTCAGGACTTATGGTGGAATAAAGAAACTTACATACATACATACATACATACATGAACCCTGAAAACATAACACTCCTTTTTTGGTCAGTCGTGTAAAAAGAGAAATAATAAGTCCAGCCACAAAACTTTAATTTGGCCCCGTGATGAACCTTCTCTTTTTATAACTAAGCAAAGGGCACTAAGCAATGATTTAGCCTCTAATATACTAATTCGTCTTTTTTACAATGCCTCTAAATATTTTAATGTAAGCGTCAATTAAAGATCAACAATTAAGTATATTTACTTGTCTTTCTGATTTATAAATTGCCACGTAATTTACTAACTCAGCCACAGATTTTACAACTTATCACCATTTTACGTTTTACAGCTTCAAAACTAACTCCTCAAATTGAAACTTCAATTTACAATATAATATATTATATCTCAGCACAGCAAGTGAAATAATAGATCATATTCTTTTATCGTGAAAATGGCCACCACACGATTTGGTGCGACTGCGCCAGATGACAGCAACCGGCCATTTGTACCAATCAGAGAGGGCCATTTATTTATTATCTTAACTTTATTACAAAAAAGTAAAAGGCGGATTTAAAGCCTAAGGCTTTTTCTACCAGTCAACCAATTGGGTGATGGAGAAACAGTAACGTGTAGCATCATTTGATTCATGTATATGAGTTATAAAATTAGATGCTAATAGAATTATTATTTGTTGTATATCAAAATTTAGATGCCCAAAAATAACTATCGTGCTGAGTTATATTTAGAGTGGCTTACTAGAAATATAACTAGTAGCTAAGATAGTTTTTTTTAGATGCTCGTCGATTGTGGCTGACTTAGTAATTTAGAAAGCAATTTATATATTTAGAGGTGAATAATGCTATTAAAAAGAAGTCTGTTTAATTAGTACCCCTTAAAAATATAACATCAACTTCTCAAAAGACAGGGACGCAACGAACAATGAGTACAGGGCGCGAATTTCAGGGACCAGTGGGTTCAGACTCCTGCAGAATGTAAATCCCCACGCAAAGGTCCAGGCTTTGTAAACTAGCACAAAACTTGCTAAAAACAACATCATTTTAGCCTAATTTTATTATTATAGCTACTAAAAGAAAGTCTTACCATCCATTCAACGGAACCAGAAGGGGCTTGTCGTACCCGTCGCACCAGGCCATGGCAGCTGTAACCAGGGTAGCCAGAACCCCACGACGGGCGACTGCGGGTCGCAGCCATGCGATGATCTTGAAGAAGAAAGTGTGGTTAGTACTACTACACTACTCCACTGGCTCAGTGACTCTAAAGTATCTTGGCCGAAAGGATACCATAGTCTACTATGAACAATGGAATTCAAGTATCTTATACATTTCCATCATTTCTATTTATGTACAGTATAATTATACGGTTGTGAGACAAAAAAAGGGAAGATGTTTGGCCACCTTAAAGGACACGACAACTTGATGAAATACCTGATTGAAGGAAAAGTTGACGCGAGGAGAGGGAAAGGAAAGCCAAGAAGGGCATTTATAGATGAAATTGAAGAAAAGGTAGAGGTCGTGCGTGTCGTATAGAGAGGTCAATCGATGGCAGAAGAGAGGCATATATGGAAATTACTCCACCGACAAGAACGAAGTTCTTAAATTTATTGATTGATTGATACCGTTGTGCTCACTTCGGCGGATCATTCGCGATGTCCTCTTCCACTCGAGATACAGGTTAATGCCTAGTTTGATGGTAGTGGTTGAGCGATGGACCCGCCTAAAAAACTCCTGCAGTCTAAGAGGAGTCAGCAAGACTCTACACTACTATATTCTGAGTTGGTTAAGAATTTGCTGCTGCCGGTTCCTATGTTCTTAGTTTCATTGCTGGCATGGATAAATATTGTCACGTCATGTTTATGATTTTCCTAAATTAGGTTCATTAAGCGGCGCGGCTTAGTAAAGCTATATTGTTGCATATTTCAATGCTTTGCTGTAGAATATATATTAGGGTAGGTCAAAAAACACTTTTTTATTTTTTAAATTCAAATAGCGCTTAAAAGATGTCAAATGGGCTTATAATGACATGTGCAAAATATTATTGCTTTTGCATATGTATAACTGTCTCTGGATTCACTTCAAAGTTTCTGAAAATATGTCATTATGAGGTAACTTAGAGAGCCAAGTTTTATTCATTAGACTCAAGTTTTTTAACAAAATATTATAATGATATTACAAAGGGAATATGAAAAAGAAAGAAGGTAGTAAGTAAGGTAGGTATTTTTCTTAAAAGGAGGTAGTAGGTAGGGGTTAGAGGTCACCGGTTTATACTTTGCTCGTTTATACTTTATTTATGTGGTTGGTTGTTTCTTGCGCGTTTATAAAGTGTACTTAATTAAGATGTGAACAATAGCATCAATACCTACTATTTCTTGCACTTATCAGATTGACTGAAACCCTGAAGATATATCAATTATAAAGCACGTATTACACCCTAATTCTATACTGACGTCTCGAAAAGTCATCTTGGTACCAAAGCAATAATTGTTTTTAAAATATCAGAAGGGATACAAAAATGAGTACCTAATATTTATTTCCATTTTATACACTTTCTCCTTGTTCTGATTTTATTAAGCCTGTCGACTGCAACAACGACAGTGAGCTCTTCCTAAATGAAAAAACTGATGCAGGTTGGCGGACTGCTACCGTTACCCTGGATTACTCTACTATCGCGAAAATAAGTGACTGGAATGGATTATTTAACAGAGCAAGAGCAGCCATCACATATTCGTTTAATTAACCTTTGTTTCCATAAAAAATATGAGCAAAATCCAATCCAATAGAAGTTTTGCCAATATAAGTTGTTGAAAGTTTACGTTCCTAATTGGTGCGCTATTATGTTTGTTAGAACACGTGACCTGTGGAATCTGGTCTCATTATTTATGTTCTTATTAGCCTTAAAACCAAAACGATCATGTGATCCAAAGAAAAAGCCTTTTCACCTATTCCGAGAATGAATTTATGCTGATCTGTTAAAACAACTTTGCACTTCGAGTTTTTGTAAACTCCATCATCACCAGACAGGCCAAACTTCGCTTATCCAAGAGGTAAGGGTAATAGGGATAAACTTACTTTCGCAAGACATGCTTAGGTTTTATTGATTGGCAGCAAAATGTTATCAAGCCACCGATCTTAAGGGAAACAAATGAAGAAAATTTGTAATTTTTGTAACAAACATAGGAGAGAGTGAACTGATTCTACTATGCCTGTCTTATGATACCATAGCAGTGGAAAGAGTAGTTAATGCTTTAATATAAGCCTCAAGTGTTTCAAGTAGCAAATTTGCTGAAGAAGACCAAAAAAAGTTCAAAATGCGTCTCCCAAAGATATGCCAAAATCTGACACTACGAAGCATTTTGTGGAAAATTAAAAACAAGATGAATATGATATAATTACATAACTATTGGCAATATTTTAAATTATTTACACATATATATTATATAAACTTATGTTTTATAACTAAATAATAAATTTAAAACTATATTTATATATTCCTTAAGGAGATTTCCAATGAGCATATTTTTTGATATTTTCATTAATTTCAAAGTCAATCCGGAGGAGAAAATGATATTTGATCATTACCATGTTTTGCAAGTTTATTTTTGATATCGTATGTATGACACCATTTAATCACTACACATTGTCAATACAAGAAACTTTTTTTTTCTCCATACAAAAGTGACCCACCCTAATATATATAATAATACTACGCGTTTGTGACTAAACTAATTTACTTCTATATTGCCATTAACTGGGGCTGTCGTTCTGAAGCATAACTTAATTATACGGTAAGTACTAAATTATGATAGCTTTTTTGTTAGGGTGTTATATGTGTGAATAATTAGTTGAAGTGTGGATAAAATGATTAGTTAATAATAATAATTATAAGTAACTAATAAAACAATTAGTTAATGATGTCACGTGGCATTTTAAGTTATGATTCAGGTGATAGATTAAAGACAAAGATTATAATCTTTGCCTGGGAAACTGGCGTAATACCTATAATGTCTGTAAAATACTCAACAATCTTTTGTCACGCGTCGATTTCAAGTTATTATTGAATTTACGTTATTAGGTTTTCAAGTTATCAAAATCTACTGAACCAATCTTCGTGAAATTTCGCATACACATAGTTAGAAATACTAAGAAGAACATAGAGTACATTTCATCTCGGAAAAAAACACCCGTACGGAGCCGCAGGCGGTTTAACAAAAGTCCGTTTACTTTTTAAATTAATTTAGTAAAGTTCGCCATTAACTGATCAAGCCCTAAACAGAAACTTTCAACAAAGACGAAGTTCTTCGTAGGCTTACTGCCTCCTAAGGGTTGTTATGTTGATTGTAAACGAGGTTTAAGTAGGCATTTTGAAATCTCAAAGATTGCTTTTACCCCGTCAAATCGGTTCGATGTTCCACTGATTATAATTTTAATCTATTTAATTGGATCATTAAGGATACTTGGAATCTTATCCGTAGAGTTTTAATTTAACTTTTCGCTAAAAAGTTACTAACACTTTTTAAAGCTAATATTTAAGTATTTAAGATACTTTCTTGTAACTGCGTACTATTGAATGCTTGAAAGATGCTTTCGCATTTGTCATGCAAACTTCGAAATAAATCTAAGTAGGTATAAACATATAATAAAAGAGTAAAAATATTTTGTCTGTACATTTCGTATTTTTGACTGAAATGAATAGAGGGACACTTAAAAAGAATAATAGAAAGCAAAAATATTTTTTTGGAATTCCTTGTCTGTATGTATGTACGCGTTTCACGCAGAAACTACTGGATGTATTTGTTGTATAGCTATTAGGCCTGGGCAACATTAGGCTATAATTGATTTTGAAAACTGGAACACCTGATGAAGAACCTTAACAGAACAGCTAAACTATAAGAAATATGGAAATGGTACCTTTGCAGAAATTTATCATTCTGACGAGCATTTTCTTTCGACGGATAAAATTCGAAGATCAGGATCATCTGATGAAGAATTCCAAGAGACCAGCTACACTATTACATATATGGAAATGGCGCCTTAGCAAAAGTCGTTCAACCTGATGCGCATTTTCTGCTGACATATAAAAAGACAGGACACGGGATAGGACAAAGAGGGACTCGGGGTGGGAGTGGTGGTACACGGGAAATTGTAGATAACGAGCAGACGAAGATCGTTTTCTGAATAAAATATCACTTTTGATTCATTTAACCACCGCGATTGTACTACAAGTACCTAATATAATCCCGTGGGAGACGACGGGATAACCAAATGTCTGAAATTTTGAGTACTGGAGTTTAGGTTACTACATAAAAAAAAAAAAAAAGCCTTCATTCTACCAAAAAATCAATTTGACAATTTTGAATATACATTAACTTATGGTTTTATACTTCAATTTTTGGAAGTCGCCTCTCTGGCGTAGGCCTCCCCCAGTTTTTTCCACTTTTCCCTAATTCTTGCCTGTCGCATCCAGTCTGTACCACACCTTTTCTTAAATAAATCACTCCACCTTACTTTTGGTCTACCTTGTTTTATTTTACCATCTCTAGGTATCCATTCCGTCACTCTTTTTGTCCATCTATCATTATTTAACCTACATAAAGTTTAGGTTACTACAGTTTGGAAAACAAAACGATTTTTCATCTAAACGAAACTCACGCGGGCGAAGCCGCGGGCAACAGCTAGTAAATAATAAAAAAAAACATTTATTGCTCTATTTACAGTTGCATGCTGAACAATATGCCTTATATCTAAATTAAACAAATAAAAGTAGGCAAAAAAATTCCTCAGCTAATGTAGATGGAGCCAAACATGGATTGTCGAATGTGTAATACCTAGCTTACTTACCTGAGCTCCTAACTGCATGGGGTCCCTGGTGAGGATGTCGCTGGCCTTCCTCACGGCTCCGTACACCAGCTCCACGTCCCGGTCCAGGATGTAGCATCGCACGTGCTCCAGGATACAGCGGAGATATGATATTGTTACTGTTTGCACCTGTAGGAAATTAATTAATTGTTAAATCATTCTAGATAGTCTAACAGGCAAGATTTAGAAAAATCTCTATGTGGAAATCAGCGGTGCAAAAAGCGCTACAATGGTAATAAATGAATATTTAGTAGTTCCAAAGTTATGATGTTGCTATTCCATAAAACAAAACTGATTTCAGTATTTGGTAGTAAACTTTGTGATTATGGGTCGACGATGTTAAGAATATTGCTGGCAACAACTGGAGTAGGATAGCCCAGGACAGAGAGGGTTGGCGTAGATGGAAGGAAGCCTATACCCAGCAGTGGGTCACGGAAGGCTGTGGTGGATGATGTAATAGCTCTTGTAGGTTTGAAATAATTTCTTCTTTGTTTAAAACTATGTACTTAATTCTATAGATTTTCTTTATATCTATACGACATGATATAATGTTAAACGTTAGTCGATATCAGATGAAAGAGTGACATATGCGATATAGTAGATTAACTGCCAATATAATTTCAACTGGCAATTTTCTTGTCATATTTTACGACTAGCTGTAGCCCGCGGCTTCGTCCGCGTGAGTTTCGCTTAGACGAAAAGTATTTTTGTGTTCCAAACTGTTTCAGATGTTTCGGATCTTCGATTTTTATACGTCTACAGAAAATGCTCATCAGATTAATCAAGTTTTGCTAAGGCGCCATTTCCATATATGTTATAGTGTAGCTGGTCTCTTGGAGTTATTCATCAGATGTTCCTGATCTTCAATTTTTATACGTCAGCAGAAAATGCTCATCAGGTTAAACGATTTTTGCTAAGGCGCCATTTCCATATATATTATAGTGTACATGGTCTCTTGCAGTTCTTCATCAGATGTTCCAGATCTTCAATTTTTATACGTCAGCAGAAAATGCTCATCAGGTTGAACGACTTTTGTTAAGGCACCATATCCATATTTCTTATAGTTTAGCTGTTCTGCTATGGTTCTTCATCAGGTGTTCCAGTTTTCAAAATCAATTATAGCCTATATGTTGCCCAGGCTTAATAGCTATACAACAAAAAAAGTTTCATTCAAATCCGTCCAGTAGTTTTTGCGTGAAACGCGTACATACATACAGACAGACAGACAAGAAATTCCAAAAAATTTTTTTTGCTTGCTATTGTTCTTTTTAAGTGTCCCTCTATCCATTTTAGTCAAAAATACTAAATGTACAGACAAAATATTTTTACTGCTTTATTATATGTATTTAGATGGAGTGGTAGCGACAGTAATTTACTGTGCGCGCTTGTGCTGATTGCTGGTTTTTTATATGAATGTGTTTTCATGACTCAATTTAATTTTTTTTTTTTAAATAACAAGGGAAAATGTCAGGTTGTAATAATCTTGCGCCTGAATCACTGTGCTGAAAAAATCCATTTAAATAGGTACCTAGATAATTAAAAAAATTGCAACTAATGGCGACATAAATTGCTCTCATTAAATCTAAAACGCTTAGGTATGGACATTGGACGGACATGCCCAAAACGTAATTTTAACGTTGCCTTAAGGGGGGTTAGGCGGTCAGCGAAAATTCATATGAAGCGGCTGAGGCGGGGGGGACGACGACGTCCCGGTTGCGCGTCATTCACATTTTTATCAAAAAGTTAATAGAAATGTTTAGTTTTTCAAAAATTTAAATCAGTCACGAAATCGAAAAGGTAAAATACCTTTGTGTTGGTGATTTTAAAACATTTTTTATTATAAAACACGGATGTTATCTGTATTCATATGAAATTTTAGAGGTAACTTCAGGATTTTTTTCTATCGAGCAAAATTTTTCCCATCGTGTTTTGGAAACAGTCCTCCCTTTAAACATACGTTCTACAATACATATCAGAAATTTCAGGGCGAAAACTCTTCAATTCTTTAAACAGCAGCTTATAGAAAACAGCCAATATTGCCGTTTTCACTTACTAAGAGCCCTTAACTGTCGACATATTTTTTTCACCGATGATTTAATCAATGTAAACTGTAAAGCCCTTCAGAACGTCATGAAAACAAATATTAGTCAATAAGCCAATTGTGTCTAACACGGGGATGTAATAACAATAACAATCGATAATACCCACGATCTCTGTTCCTAACATCAATTAGGAATGCCGCCAAACAACTTGTTGTTTCATTGTTTCTAAAAGAAATACCGCCAACATAGCACGACACGTTTGCCCAACCTTACGAAGCGTACATTACGTAGTTTTAATGCGAGCGACGCATTGACATAAGACATAACTCGGCCATGTACGTGGGTTTAGGCCAACTTGTACAGAGGCAGCAAAAAAAGTACAGGAGCAAGGGATTATATTACGTGGTCACGTATCGCATTACGCCCGTTTCTCGGTTACATTTCTTTTTTAGGTAATTGCCCCTAATTGGAACCGACTGTTTGATTCTATCGTGTATTTTCGTGGTGAATTCGAGGTACAGTTTCCTCTATTGTGTGAAGTAGTTGTTACACAAATTTCCTGTGCTTTCAGAATTCTTACATATTTTTATTAAAACTTTAGTTCCGTAGTAAATTATAACTATTGAATTTTATATGAAACCTGTTGCCATGCCGCAGGTTTATGAAAATATAGTTTAAGAACTTTTGAAAGTGATAAGCCGAGAGAAGCGAGAGAGATTTGAAAGTGTGAAAATTCGTGTGTCCGAAGAAAATAAACGCAAAAAAATTTATAATGTAGATGTAGAAGTAACTACATATATGTGCTTTTTTATACAAAGTTAAATACAAAAAATATGTGATAATAATGGCAGACTTATATAATCGAGTTAAAAAGTAACTTTATTGGTTTTTGAAAAGTCGGTTGAAAAGATTTATAATGTAGAAGTAAAGAAGTAACTATCTGTGCTTTTTATACAAAATTAAATAAGTAGATACTCACAATAAAATTGTGGGGAAATTAAATTTGATTACATACAACGCGCTATTGCCGGATTATATAATCGAATTAAAAAGTAACTTTATTCTTCACACACGAAACAGAATATTCATCAAAAACACCTGACCGCTTGGTCGAAACAGATGAATGTCGATCCTTTATGTTTGTTTCCCCTGACATTTTGGGACGTTTCGAATCAATACACACAACGGTCCGCTGAGTGTTCCGTTTGTTTAACTTTATTTCCACTGCACATTTGAATCGTCAAAATGAATGAAGTAATTGGTTTTCGTGACTGGATTTTTGTAAAAGGCTTCTATGTTTGTATAAAAAATTGAACGCTGACTGATTGGTGTATTAATGTATAGACAAAGCCGTTGAAGGTAGAAACTTGACAGTTTGCAGAGAGTTGTTGAGACATTATTGTGTATTTAAACATATATGTGCATTTAATATTGAGATATTAATTAAGTAATTTTAAAAACTCCTCCACGTGACTTTAGGTGAACGCTGCGACCGTCCTGCTGGCCGAGTGAATTGTAGTAGAGTCCAGGAGAGAGAATTAGTGACCAAGTCCTACACCATGATACATAAAAGAAAAAAGTCCATCTCCTGCTTACCGTAGCAAGCAAGAAATCAAAGTTGCAGACTGTCAAGTCCTTTAGCTTTGAGAAGTCTCCAGCCAGCAGTAGGTGCAGCCAGGACTCCTCCACATGACACTGGGTGAACGCTGCAGCTGTCCTGCTGGCCGAGTGGAAGGGAGTCGAGTCTAGGAGAGAGAATTAGCGACCCAGTCCTACACCATGATACACCAAAAAAAAGTCCATATCCCACTTACCGCAGGAAGCAGGAAATCAAAGTTGCAGACTGTCAAGTCCTTTAACTTTGAGAAGTCTTCAGCCAGCAGTAGGTGCAGCCAGGACTCCACCACATGACGCTGGGTGAACGCTGCAGCTATCCTGCTGGCCGAGTGGAAGGGAGTCGAGTCCAGGAGAGAGAATTAGCGACCCAGTCCTACACCAAAGAAAAAAGTCCATCTCTCACTTACCGCAGCAAGCAAGAAATCGAAGTTGAAGACTGTCAAGTCCTTTAACTTTAAAAGTCTCCAGTCAGCAGTAGGTGAAGCCAGGACTCCTCCACATGAATCTGGGTAAACGCTGCAGCTGTCCTGCTGGCCGAGTGGAAGGAGGTCGAGTCCAGGAGAGAGAATTAGCGACCCAGTCCTACACCATGATACACCAAAAAAAAGTCCATATCCCACTTACCGCAGCAAGCAAGAAATTAAAGTTGCAGACAGTCAAGTCCTTTAACTTTGAGAAGTCTCTAGCCAGCAGTAGGTGCAGCCAGGACCGCCACATGACGCTGGGTGAACGCTGCAGCTATCCTGCTGGCCGAGTGGAAGGGAGTCGAGTCCAGGAGAGAGAATTAGTGACCAAGTCCTACACCATGATACATCAAAAAAAAAGTCCATATGCCACTTACCGCAGCAAGCAAGAAATCAAAGTTGCAGACTATCAAATCCTTTAGCTTTGAGAAGTCTCCAGCCAGCAGTAGGTGCAGCCAGGACCGCCACATGACGCTGGGTGAACGCTGCAGCTATCCTGCTGGCCGAGTGGAAGGGAGTCGAGTCCAGGAGAGAGAACTAGAGACCAAGTCCTTCAACAAGATACACCAAAAAAAAAAAAAAAATCCATATCCCACTTACCGCAGCAAGCAAGAAATCAAAGTTGCAGACTGTCAAGTCCTTTAGCTTTGAGAAGTCCCCAGCCAGCAGTAGGTGCAGCCAGGACTCCTCCACATGACGCTGGGTGAACGCTGCAGCTGTCCTGCTGGCCGAGTGGAAGGGAGTTGAGTCTAGGAGCGCGTCGTCATCGTCCACGCAGCCTGATGAAATAATCAGTCTGTAGTATTAATGAAGGTCCATGACAGCAAGGTACCCAGAATACTGGGTACCTGAGTGTTGAGTATAACATGAATCGTAGAAAATAAGTACGAGTACACTACTACTCCGCTGGCTCAGTGACCCCAAAGTGGATCTTGGCCTCCGAAACGAGAGAGCGCCATATTCTTCATGTACATGTTTTGTTTTTTATACAAGATGTAAAAGTTTATTGATTTTATATATCTAATAAGATCTCGTTTCTTTCTTTCTTGGTACCTACACTCGTGTAAGTAATAGATTACATCCTATATCTACCAAAAGTAGGGAACAAGATCGTGATGTACTTACTAACCCAGCAAAAAATTTGGTCGAAATTACCATAAAATTACCTATTCTTGGTATAATTAGGTAATTTGTTTGTTTGTTTGTTGGTAGTATTTTTATTGTACTAAGAATACATAATTGATAGTAACATAAATAGAAAGGTAAATACACAATGGCGAACTTATCCCATAATTTTATGATAATTTCGACCTTTTGGTCGCTGGGTATATTACGGTCTCGTGGCGGAGCCTACAGTTCTGTAATAAACCCACCTGGTTCCTGAGCATCGCTGGTGTCCGTATCATCGGCGTCGTTGAGAAAGTGCGCGAAGTGCAAGGCAGCCAGGTCTGAGTGCGCATCGCGCAGCGCGGCCTGCACGCGCACGTAGCGGCGCCGCGCGCGCGCACCGGCCGCCGCCGCGCGCCACCGCCACGTGCTACGGCCTGATACTACGTTCTCGCTGATTAGGTTTTCTGTTGAAAACTTTATTTGGTCAGAGCACATAATATCTCGATGGTTAGAGCTGAATCGTTGATGTCATAATCCATTTAAATGACGTTCCACAGCTCACGGTCTCCTATCTTCTACTCAGCCGACAAGAACAATGTTCTTAAATTCAAATGAAATTAGAAATGACTAGCGCCCCGCTCCGGCTTCGTTTCGCAATTTCACTCAGGTATAATGTAGCTTTTATTGGTGAAAGATTTTTTGAAATCGTTTCGAAAATTACCACATACAAACAAACTCACAAACACTTTATCTTTATAATATTAGTATGATAAGCTTATCTGTTCAGTGGTAGTGGTCACAATGACTTGTCTAAGTTCAATAGATCACGGTCCAGACGTCAGTCGGAAATTTTACAAATTTCCTAAACCATCAGTAAAATTCTTTATTGCGAACCAATTACATGACTTTCAGTTTTTAACATTTTCAATACTTATCGTAGGACAAGAATTGACAAGAAATGACTTTGGAACGCTATTCAAAAGATGAATAAAACGCAACTACCATTAATCACCGCGCATAATCAAGTTCAAGTGAATTATACAATAAAAGGCGTACAAACAAAACATGTTCTTCATTTAGATAATACTTTTGTCGTCAAATATTATCAACTGCACGCAAGATTCGCGATCACACAATCATAATTTCACAACACCAACAATGCCAAAGACCCTCTGTCATCGTAAAATCAAAGTAAAAGAAAAGAAACTAAAGTAAATATCACTTACTCATCATATATTTGGCGACACATAAAGTAGAAAAGTTGAAGTTGGCGTCTTTGAGCGTTATGACCGCTTCGCTATTGGTCGTTGGCATCAGGAGTTCCAAAAGTTCCAGCTCCGTGAGGCCGAACTCCGAACAAGTTATGTAGCCTAAAATGATATACAATCTTTATTTTATGGGATACATGTTGACAACTGAACAAGGAAAAACTTTTTGTTGTTTTTAGGGAGGTATATAAAAGTAGGTTAGAATTTATAGTAATAATGCTCATGCAATCTATATTATATTTTAATGTAAATAGATAATTCAGAACTTACTTGCTAATTTACTAAAAGCTTTAGATCCGAAGACGACTTCTAAATTATCAAAGGCACCGTCGATATAGTCTCCATAACTAAGATTTTCTGGGGTCTCCTCAATAGCATCTAATAGGTAAGAGCAGTTTTGTACTTTGAACTTTTCTTTCTGCGCCGGAGTTAACTGCAGCTGTTCCAAGGACACTGCACTAGTGCATACAAGAAACACATTCCTTGGTAAAGACATAGGCAGCCACGACAGCCCCGTCACAATATCACATTCTAATGGATTAACTCTATGAACATTATCAATGAATATCAACAAAATCTCATTTTCCATTTCTTCACATCTTCTCAGTAGACTTTGGAACCAATTGTTTATGTACAAAGGATCGAAACTCGCGTCTTTTGGCAAATAACCCTCAGGAATGTTCAAGATAATTGATATTTGTTGGCACATTACTCTAAGAAGTTCTAAATTGTAGGCCGATCTTGGAGTGGAAGCCGAGAATCTTATCACCCGCAAAACGGGTTTATCAAAAAATTCTTCACATTTATAGTATAAGTGTGTTAATAAAGTACTTTTTCCCGAAGCATCAGGTCCGTGTATTAAAACGGGAGGATGCCGCGTCCGATTTTCGTAATTCTCCTTAACATTATTTAATATACTCTTAGCTGTGTCTTCAATTTGCTTAACTGTTACTTTATACAAACGATTATGTTCTATACATATCCTAAGATGAGTGATGTGCTCCAGAAATACTTCCTGAAAGGTGGAAACTTTTGATTAACGACTTTACGGGCTTAGCCTGCAGTAAAAGTTAGATCAGCTTTCTTGACGTGTAATCCAGAGAGAGCAAAATTGCTTCAGAGTTATGGCTCTTAGTTGATGTTAAGAAATGTTTTAAAGGGTTCAAGTGAATTATGTAATAAAAGGCAAAGAAACAATGGAACTTCTACTATGAAATATTAAATACTTCAACACTTGTGCTAACGATTTTTACCTGTACAGTCTTTTTTCTTCCCTTCCCCTGATCTGGCTCAGTACTGAGGCTGTCATCGACCAGCGAAGACACTACATTCAGAACCTGCTCCCTGAGAGGGGCCAACTTCTCTTCACTATCAGACCCTGCATCAGTTCTTGATGATTCTGCTGATGGTGATCTAAATATAAAACAAGATTTTAAGAACTGAATTATACTGTAGCTCACAAAAAAGAGCGAAGAATTGCCGGGCAATTTAGCTTTAGAAAGAGAATTAAATGCTTTTGAACCTAGAATTACTTAGAACTTAATGTTAGTGTTTTATGAAACAGAAATTCTTTGCAACTAAATACAACTCCGTAATACCTTTTAACTCAGTTGACAAAGATCTGCCATAGATATCTCAATTTCATTATTCTTTTAAAGATTTGAAACACTTGTTGCTTATATAAGTTTTATAGAAGATACTTCAGTCAACTCACTCTAAACTGATGATATGACTTTCCGGCAGTGCATCTTCAAACCTCTTTTTTAAGGATTTTAGCCTAGTGCTCGCCAGAACTGCTAGTTTGGAGTCGTCAGCCTCGGTTTGAACATCCCGAAAGACGGCAATGACTCCTTTTGGATGCAGACCATTCGTAAGCAGATCTGAAATGTTATTTTTTTCGTGATATTGCTCAGTTATTAGAATTATGAAAATGTCTATATTTATTAATCAACCGTGATTTATTATTTGTCAATAAAAAATCACGGTTTCACAAAAATCTTACTTAGTACTTTAGTCATTATAAGCTGGAATATATCCTAACTAATATTATAAATGCGAAAGTGAGTTTGTTTGTTGGTTAGTTTGTTTTTTACCTCTTCACGCTACTGAACCAATTTTCCTGAAATTTCGCATACACATAGCTGGAAGTACGGAGAAGGACATAGGATACCTTTCATACCGGGAAAAAGAACAGTTCCCGTGGGAAATTCACGCGGGCGAAGCCGCGGGCAAAAACTAGTAAATTAATAAAATAAAGACAGGTTCTCCAGTTTGATACACGAGGTAGAGTGAAACCAAGAATAGAACATAGCCAGGTCCGTTTATCCTAAAATTTCCACGAAAGCAAAGTTCAGAGACTAGAATAGTTAATTACTTATCTTGAAATTAAAACGTAGGCGTAGGCTCCAAATGTAGCTAGTTAGATTCTTATAATTTTTTTGCGATTTCCACTTGTATTCGAACCACGTTTTCATAAAGCCTATTTATATTGGAAGCTGTTACTATTATGCAAATTATTTGAAACTTACTATTAACCAGTATAAACGGGCCTCTACGAAACAAAGCAGCAAGTATGTCTGGTTTAGCATAAATTATGTTTTATTGCCTCATGGAACCTCTGAGGTGTCTGAGGGGGTACTTTGTGGTTTAGTGAATCTTATGTAGGTAAATGTTTAAAGCAGAATTAGCATAGTATTCCTTCCTCACACGAAAACAGGATTACGTACCTATGTTATTTCACAAAACATTTTGTACGTTTTATCTTATTGGTAGGTACTAATATTCATATTTATTTATTAACCCATTGCTCAAACGCACAATTTTTTTTAATAAAATATTATTTTTATTTTTTTATTATTATCAATCCAGTTCTTACTATACATTATAGTACCGTTGCAATTTCAATTCAATTTGTTTTTTTTTTTAATCCTTTTACTATACTTACATCCAGTTATAACAACCATTACAGTAACTTTTTTTTAAGTAGGTACAAAGGTAAGGTAAAGGTAAGAATCCTGTCGGGAACCAAAAATAGAATAGAAATTACAACATGATTGACATTGATCAAATATCACAAAATATAGTAATTAAATAAAAAAATAAAAAAGTAACTTACCTAAAGCAGTTTCACACTGGATTTCGACGGGGCTTCTCAAGAGGTCTTGCACTTCCACTCCTCTTTCTATTGCATCCAGTGCTAAGGTGTTGAAGGCTTTTTGGACCTCTGAGAGGCGATTTCTTTGCTCTTCCCGCTCTAGTAGATCACTGAACCTATTGAAAAAAAAAATAAGTAAATATAAATTAAAAATATTAAAAACAACCTTCAAGCCAAGTAATAAAACACTCTCAATTACCTTGGAAAGATTTAAGCAATCTATATTTACATAATCGACTTTTTCATAGCCTTAATTGGAAAAGCACTTTAGTAGAAAATTAGGGGCAAAAGTGCGCAATTTTATTTTTTTTAATTTTAATAAGTATACCTATACTTATTTTGTGAAATTTCAATTGAATTTACTTTAAACAAAGTTTGTACTTTATAACTTCATACATCCTGACTTTTTAATCACTTGCAGGTTTAGTTAATGACCAACTTTTTTCTATATATATGAAAAATAGAAAACAATCGAATTCCTATAAATTTAGGGATCAAATAAAAACACGAAACTACAAACGTTTATCTTGAAAGTCCGCCTTTTTTACCAGATGTATTTTTGGTTAATAAACTTTTAAATAAATAAAAACTTCTTTTGCGATATACTGAGTATTTATTTAAATAAAATACGTCTGATCTAAATACATCTCTACTTTTAAATAAAAGGCGAGTGTCTGAAATGGTATTTGATATAGGTAATCTTTCGTTTTCAGCTTTGCAACAGTCGGGTAGAATATATTTGATGGCAAACCTTTCTCAGGACACATAATGCCCGTTGTCCCTACAATAAAAGATAACAGGAAAGAACCCTCAGGTGAAAGGATATTTATGTGAGGACCGCTCCGATAAATTTATTTATTTTACGACCCTACTGAGTAATCGAGCCTCGTGAAGGAACCAGTAAATTGTTATAGCTTGGATAAATGAGTTGAGTGGCGAAAAGTAATGGAGCTCCCGTATCAATCGGTTGGTAAGTATTTAAATTAAACCTTTAATGAAACATTAAGAGCCATTTCACACTTGTTGTAAGAACAATTACCACTTTTTTTTTTCAAGCTTCGATCCTCTTTTGTTTTTTTCTCCTCTTCTATTAAATTTATTTATAAATGGCCAGTATTTTTAAAATAGAACGCAAATCGAGTAACAATTTAATTATAAATACGGATAAAACACACTGACTGAGCTAGTCCCAAGACAATTTAGAGACTTGATGTTAAGTATACACAATATTGGCGCATTATTTCAAATATTCGACTTTTGTATTACATATAGACATAAAAAAAAACACATTCTTTAATAGACATAATAAACTTGATTGTCAAATGAAGCCCAAAAACGTTCATAACAGTGTGCTCCAAATTCAATTTTTTTACAGATTGTTCGTAAATTCTATGGAACCAAAACACACCAAAAATGTCAAACTTGACAAAAATGAGCTTCACAGAAGATATTACCTGTCCTTCACCAACATAGGCAAAAACCATATCTGACATCCCGCTTCCTCAGCTGTCTTAAGTATTTTTTTTTCTAGCTCTATTGTATTACATAAAAGAGAAGAGATTCGAGTTATTGTTCTGAATTCACGTTATTCTGTGACAAGAATAAATTGTTACGTCCCAAATAGATAGGTCGCGAAGAAAAATGATCAAAGTCGCTATAATATTATCGAATCGATACCTATTCGGGTAAGTGAACCAGAAGTAGAGGTATAAAAAGGAAATTTGTTTGACGAAATAATGAAATCGTTCGCGGATCCTTGGATCAGAATATTCGCAACAATAATAAATGATCGTATTTTTCTGAGGGATAGAACAGAGCGTAAAATGAAAGACGCGAAAGGAATAAGATGTAATAGAAAATGGTAAAACCGGATATGTACAAGAAAAAAATGTACACACGATACGTGTAAAGAAAAAGATTAGGTATTGTTAATGTTAAAAAGACAAAATAGCATTTAACACAACTTTACTATTAAGTGATGATCAGTGACCCAATGCACCTATTTTTTTAAATGAAGAAAAAACTATAAATAATCTATTTATTATTGAAGAAAAAAAATGACAATAAGTAAAAATATAAAAACAAACAATTTTTCTTACCATTTGTCGTCTCCTTCCAAGTGATAGGTGCCGTCGTCATTCAATCTATAGCAGGATCGTATGAGAGCCGCGTGCGCAGTGTCCGACTTGACCAGTTCTGAGAAGATGTCAGTTCTGATCGTGAACGGCAGCACTGGCTGGTAAGATGACGCTTCGCCGCCGAGGAGACACTACAATGAATAACTAATTTAAAAAAAACAGCAGTTCTAGACGTTACTAGTCTATGGCATCCAAGTTAACGTCAGGAATTTATGGATACCAAGGAATTTGTACCTCACACATTTGTAACTGTCAAGGCGTTTAGGAATGAGGTATGTTGGAATAAAGAAACTCAGATGCATGGATATATGAACCCTGAAAACATAACACTCCTTTTTTAGGCCGGCCGTGTAAAAAATTAAGTTGAACTAAGTTTTTTTTTGTATGTCAATCTTAGGTTTTCTATAAGGTAGTATTTTGGGGAGAGATACTACAACTTTTATAAAACGATTTATGTCAGTACAAAAGCTAAATTACTAAAATAGTCCGTAATAAAAATCACGTGTAAAATCAGTTTTACTGACAGCTGACTTCGCTTTCCGATGAAATGTCTGAATCTGACAAATGAAATTTGCTATAAATATAATCTATACGGATTTCAGGGTTCCTTTTTCCAGGGGACTTTCCGTTAATCAATTTTTTTATACAATTACTCAAAAAGTGTTCCGGTACAAATGCAAACGAAAAGAAGTGAAAAAATTCTCAATATTTTGGCCATATTAAGGAAAATCTTTGTTTGTTTTTGAAACACTATTAGACCATCCATTAGCACTAAATCAGTTACCTCTTCTGGGTATTTCCACTGGAAGTTTACGGAATAACCTTTAAGTTATTGACAAAACTTAAAAAAAACTGAAACAGGTAAAACTAGCACAGGGCCACCGGTCCGGTCAATAGTTATGAAAGGCCATCCATTAATAAAAGGCCGCCTTTGGCCAGCTGTTGGACAAAAAAACGGTTCAGAATGCTACGTACGTGAGCATCCAGCGTTGTGTTTAAGTAGGTTTAGCCTCTACCAGGCTTTTTTAATTCATTGTAAGGAAACATTCGAAAAATTAATACAAACGAATTTAGTTAAATGATGCTACGGGGAAAAATACATATATGATCATTAATTCCAAAACCCAACATAAATTTGGTTCCCAATAAAAAATATAGAAAATACATTGCAATATAATATTTGGTTCCAAAAGTTGAATAAAATTCATACTGAGAATAACAAACAACATTTGAACGGCAAAAGTAAACAACTTTTATGATTTCTCTCCAAAGTTGATGGGGAATCTGTTTCCATACAGAAGAATAAAAAAACTTTATATGGTTCTGAATTTTATTGGAATGGGTGAAGATATTTATTTCGTAAAATATTTATATATTCGAAAGCGACGAAAAACATGGATAACTTTTATTTTAATGCAAAGTTTTAATGTGTGTACGTACGTACGTAGCTATGTTTGTTACTCAATGAACCCATCTCTCTCTCAGCCGAAAGACGTCCACTGCTGGACAAAGGCCTCCCCCAAGGATTTCCATAACGACCGGTCCTGCGCTGCCCGCATCCATGCGCATCCCGCGACCTTCACCAGGTCGTCGGTCCACCGAGTGGGAGGCCTGCCAACACTACGTTTTCCGGTTCGTGGTCGCCACTCGATAACTTTTCTGCCCCAACGGCTATCTGTTCTACGAGCTATGTGCCCCGCCCACTGCCACTTAAGTTTCGCGATTCTGTGGGCTATGTCGGTTACTTTAGTTCTCCTACGGATCTCCTCATTTCTGATTCGATCACGCAGAGAAACTCCGAGCATAGCGCGCTCCATCGCCCTTTGGGTGACCTTGAGCCTTCTTATGAGGCCCATAGTAAGCAACCACGTCTCTGTTCCGTATGTCATTACTGGCAACACACACTGGTCAAAGACCTTAGTCTTGAAACACTGCGGTATTTTGGACGAGAAGATATCGCGAAGCTTCCCGAACGCTGCCCAGCCGAGTTGGATTCGACGGTTGACCTCTTTCTCAAAGTTGGACTTACCTAACTGAACTGTTTGCCCCAGGTATACATAATTGTCAACAACTTCGAGTGTAGAGTCTCCAACCTTCAAAGGAGTGGGTGCGACACGGATATTAAACATAATTTTCGTCTTGTCCATGTTCATTTTTAGACCCACTTGTTGAGAGGCTCTACAGAGGCCATCGAGCATTGTGCCTAGGTCTTCCAAGGTCTCAGCCATGACTACGATATCGTCAGCGAATCGAAGGTGAGTGATATACTCGCCGTTGATATTGATACCGAGTCCGCTCCAGTCCAGAAGCTTGAAATCATCTTCCAGGGCGGCGGTGAACAGTTTCGGAGATATCACGTCTCCCTGTCTCACCCCTCGCTGCAACTGGATGGGTTTGGAGCCTTGATCCTGGAGACGGACCGACATGGTGGCGTTTTCGTACAAACACTTCAGCGCTTCGATATATCGATAGTCAATTTGGCACCGTTGGAGAGACTGTAGCACAGCCCAGGTCTCGATCGAATCGAAGGCTTTCTCGTAGTCCACAAACGCCAAGCATAATGGCTGATTATACTCCTCAGTCTTCTGTATAATCTGCCGCAGCGTATGTATGTGGTCTACGGTACTAAAGCCTTTTCGGAAACCGGCTTGTTCGGGAGGCTGGAAGTCGTCGAACCTGCGAGCGAGACGATTCGTAATGACTCTCGAAAACAGTTTGTAGACATGGCTCAGAAGTGAGATAGGTCTATAATTCTTCAATAAGGTTTTGTCACCTTTTTTGAAGAAAAGTACCACCACACTTCTGTGCCATGCCGTAGGCGTTTGTCCCTCGAGTATGACGGAATCAAATAGCTTCTGAAGAGCTTTTAATACCGGCGTTCCACCTGCTTTCAGAAGCTCAGCTGTGATTCCATCATCACCCGGTGCCTTATTGTTTTTTAACATCTGTTATTTAGATTTAGATTTTTATTGTCTGTAATATTTTTGTGTGCCTTAAAAAAAATAAAATAAAAATAAAATAAAAATAAAATAAAAATAACTGTTTGAGAGCCATTCTAATCTCATATAGGCTGACGTCCGGGATATCTTCGGTGTAGTGTCGGGTCAATCTGGCTCTTGGATCTTTGGCCAGATTACTGACAGGTGCGCGTACGCTGGTGTATAATTGTCCGTAGAACTTCTCAACCTCTTCCAACAGCTCTGGCTTCGACGAAATGATTCTGCCATCCTCAGTCTTCAGCTTGGTCAGTTGGCTTTGTCCAACAGACGGATCCCTCGCAAACACTTTTGAGCCCTTATTTCGCTTAATCGCCTCTTCAATACGGTCAGTATTGAATTGGCGTAAATCGCGAGTTAGGGACTTGGAGATCTATCTGTTTAGACGTCGATACTGAGCAGCATCGTCAGAGGACTGCAGAACCAAGTTTCGTCCTTCTTCCATGAGTTTGTTGGTGAGGTCCGAGATCTTTTTGGTTCCTTTTGAACGGCGGGTTTTGAAAGCCTTAGACCCAGCTGTTTGGACAATTTGCACGAACCTGTCTTTATAATCGTCCAGATTTTCGCAGTCTCCCAGGCATTCGAAGCGATTCTGCAACTCGAGCTGAAAGCTCTCGGGGTTTTGGAGCTGGATAGGCGCTGGTCGGAGCGTAGACTTCATCAGTCGACACCTTTCGAGTTTTATTCTAAGATTCAATGTGCCTCTTACCAATCGGTGATCGCTTCCTGTTTTTACGGCATTGATCACAGAGACATCATTGCATATGTGCCTCTTCGTCGACAAGATGAAGTCAATCTCATTTTTTGTAACGCCATTAGGATGCAACCATGTCCACTTTCGCTGTTTTGGCTTTTTGAAGAAGGAGTTCATCATCCTTCTCCATAAAGCCGGCCAGCAGATGACCACGTGCATTCCTCGTTCCATATCCAAAATTCCCCACCCTCAGCTCATCATCGCTTCGTGTCATTCGTTATGGGTTCATCAATGAACCCATAACTATATTAAATATTTAGAAACGGGAGAACAATTGATAGTGCATACCTACTTGTATTCGAGATCGTCGAGTTCACGCGGCACTATGATAAGTTGGGCGTAACTACGTGTTCTCGAACGAAAATCACTTTTGTAACTTTTTTGTTTTACGTCGTCGTACACAAAATGGCGTAGGTAAATGGATAGAATAATTTATTTATTAGGTATCCGACATTATTTTCCAAAACCAATGAAAATTGTACATATATTTAGATAACTTTTTATTTATGTTACTTTTCACTATGTATCCTTAGTACAATAAAGATACAACAACAAAATGAATACTTTATTAGCACACAAGAAATCACATTTTTAGATATATAAAGTAACTTAAAACTAAAAAAAGAAACAAATAAAGAAAATTCAGTGTATAGATGTACTCACAAGGAAATACCCAGCTTTGGACATCTGACTGCAGCATGTGATCTCCTGGAGGTGGTACCGGAGCAACGCTGGGTTCGCCTCGTCCCGTCCGTCGGTGCCGTAGTGCATGTCCACGAAGTCGATCTGTGTACAACATCAATTTTAATAAAGAATATTTCATGAGGTACCTAATAAAGTTTTTTTACAAAAACCTAAAACATTAAAAAATTCAAACAGTCACCTAAAGTATTAAAACAGAGTCCCATCCCATCGGATACCTCATAAGATCCCCATGTTATAGCAAATATTTGCAATGTAAAACTGATGTCTACCTCCATGCTAACAGTAGAAATAAAAAAAATACCTAATATGAGATATTGATTAGGTATTTTTTTATTCTAACTGGAGCTCTGTGAAGCATATTTTGTGTTTATCAGTTTTATGAAATTATATTTACTTAATATAAACATATGCATATGTGTACTCAATCAAAACTACCTGTCCCTAATATTTCTGTAATACATATACATACAGTTATGCATCCAAAATACTAAATTAATACGTTTGTGTACATATTAAATTCCGATATCAATTTAAATATTATATTCCTCCGACATACATCATTTGGTTTGAAGAAAGCTGTCTGCAATCTTACCTTGTTTATGGTAAAAACATACCGAATTGTCGCTGGTTCGTTTGTTTCACTGCTAACTCACCAGAGGGCGATCATCGCATTAGCGCCTCGTCACGTTTGACATTTGACACTCATAGCGTTTGTGATTTTACCGCGAAAGGTTTATGCTTTTTGTAAAATAAGTGAAAAGTGGTTTAAAAAGTGATTTTTTCACAAGTGAATGACGAAAGATCGATTATATTCACTTCTGCTGCTCCGGAGGCACAGCAGAACGCGACCGCTGCGGCGGTTTTCAGCGAGCTTAAACATCCAGACTTTCGCCGAAACTCAGCATTCTACGGAAAAAATGGCGGCAGACTTATTATTATGTCTGATTCGCAGTTCAGGGGAGCGGTGTGAACTTGTAAGTTTATTTAACTTTTATAAGTATCACGACACTTCGTGAATACATTAGAATAACAATGAGGTGCCTTATCTATCTAGCTCCTGCAGCTCCCAATACCTATAAGCCTCGAGCCGATTTTTTTTGACAAATCCTTGAAACAAGAAAGTCAAAACTTTATCCTTGGGAGGCTAAGCCAGATGAACTAACAATTTAGTACACAGGCCTGGATGCGGGTTTATATAACGGTTTAGTGGAAATTTATATTAGATAAGTTTGAAAATAATTCTTAATACCTACCTACTTTGAACACATAAGTCCTATGTGTGGTTAGATACAAGAGCTTAGAAGAAGGACAAAAATACACTAGTTACAAAGATCTTATTACAATAATAAAGATTAAGTTGATAATTGGAAATACAACTCTTATAAATTGAGTTATAAGTCCAATATTAGAAAGACTGTCCTTTAGTTGCAAATATATGGCCAACACCAAAAGTCCATTTTCAGGGCAGCAATAACTCACTTTTCAGAAGGGGTTGTTTAAAAATTTTCATGTAGAGGCATAAAGACAGGCAAACAAAAACAGAGGGGCTTATCCCTTCAATACAGTCTTTCACAACAACTCAATCCAAACATATTGATAATTAAAAATTAAAAATCCAAACATTCTTTGGAACATCCTCTAACATTGAACACAGGGTTTTATTCAATGATGTTCTTGGTTCAGAAACAAGATTGAGGAACAATTTAAAAAAAAATAAATAAATAAATAAAAGCATTTTTAGCTAGTCTCTCAAACAGATACAGATTGGCTTGCAACAAGCTTTATGCCATATGGCAATTAGGTACCTACTCTTCCTATTGGTCGCTTTTCAGCCTTTAAAACTGTTGCTGCAATGTCGAATTGGATTGCGGAAATCCTTCGAGCATGAGTTGTTTACTTGGACAACTACCCCATGTCCCATCAGGACAAAATAATATTGACATCTCAGATAGTTAACAAATACTGGACACATAAATTACTAAAAGTCAGTCTAAGAGAACTAGCTTGCTCAGTTTTACCTAATTACTAAATAAAGGGCTTACTAAGTTGCAAATCATACAACAGAAAGGGTTTCCCCTTTATTGTACCGCTGCATTCTACAAAGGTTCATGAAATCCTTCTGGTCTCGGAGACCTAAGGAATGTAAAGTATCAACATAATAACTCCAAATTTAAAATAGTGGTTAGAAGCAATAAAGCAAAGTTTCTTACCACTGAACATAACTCACTTTCTGACCTCAGACGCAGCGGATGCGGACTGGGATGCTCACTTATCAAAAAATGGACTGATTCTCAGAAAGTAGGGCATTAAAACATAAATGCACGTTTGCAGTGTGTACTGCAATAAATTACCATCAGGAGGACTTGTTTCCATATTCATTGAACCAAACTCGTAGCATATAATTTTCAATTCAGTTTTAAATATTATTTATTTTTTATTTTAATTTAATTGAATGGTAAATAAACAATGTCATATGAGAAATATAATATACAAGATATGGGACTTGTAAACCTGAAATAAATTTTATTTTATTTTATAATTTATTAATCAGACATGAACACAAGGCGTATTCGTTTGATGGTTTTTTTTAGAACTAACAACAAAATTGTTGAAACTGACTGACAGGTTGAACATAATGCTGTTGGCATGTTACTGTTGAAACAAGGTTGAAATACTGTTGTAACTGACTGACAGGTTGAACATAATGCTGTCAGCATGTTGCTGTTGAAACTGACCGACAGGTTGAACATAACGCTGTCGGCATGTTACCTCCCAGGGAGGTTAAACAAATCAAAGACTGCCTGTCAAGGAGTCAACCAGTACCTCAGGCCTCGGAGGCCATGGAAGACTACTACCTAAGGTCACGGAGTCCTACCTGTCAGGCCACGGAGGCCTACCTCTCAGGCCACGGAGGCCTACCTCTCAGGCCACGGAGGCCTACTACCTCAGGCCACGGAAGCCTACTACCTCAGGCTACAGAGGCCTACTATCTCAGGCCACGGAGGCCTACTACCTCAGGCCACGGAGGCCTACTACCTCAGGCCACGGAGGCCTACTACCTCAGGCCACGGAGGCCTACTACCTCAGGTCACGGGGACCTACCTTCCAGGCACGGAGGCCTACTACCTCAGGCCACGGAGGACTACTCCCTCAGGCCATGACGGCCTACTTCCTCAGGCCACAAAGGCCTACTCCCTCTCAAGCTCAGAGGTCTACTACCTCAGGCCACGAAGGCTTACTACCTCAGGCCAACTCTCTTGATATGACCACGGATGGATCAGCTCATTTCTGTGACCCCTTTAGTTAGGGGGGGCAGGGGAGTACTATTTAGGTTGGCTCGGTAGTATAATCATTAGGTATATCTTGGTTGTATATTTCCATTGTTGTTATTTGTTATTACTAACTACTAACTCATTATTGTTATTAATAATCATTATTATCTTTTTGTTTCACTATCTTTTTTATTTTTCTTGTGTGTATGTTATAAAACAAACTAATAGGGTACGTCAGTGCAAGCATCACATAGCAACAAAAAAGACATCAGTCCCCTTATTCTGTGACAATTTTACCCACTTCCCCGAGTCCCAACCTCATACTAAGAGTACTAGCACATCTAGACAGTGCAAAGGGCGAAGATATAATAGCCCCCAGTAGACTCTTATGTTTTTACCAGCTACCAGATCTTCAGATCTTCAGGACACACCCCTGTCTGAAATAATACCAATACTGAACCTGCGGAAGGTTTAAATCAGATTATAGGATTGCGCCTACAGTTGGAGGCCTAATTATCGTTCTAAGCCTGAAGGTTTGAGGCTAATTCAGTCAAATATACTGGCAATATTATTATACATATTTAAAAGTAGTTGGTGCTCCTCTACTTTATCAACTCATAGAGCACCTATAAGAAGTTAAGTTTCATGGTGTGTGTAAATTAAAATAAATTTTATAATAAATCTCAAGAGGCCAAGGGTATTGCTCACATTTTTATTTTATTTATAGGCAGTCTATTGCTGAAGAAAGATGTTGCTTACATCAGTTATCCTAACTTTATAGTGATAACTATATTTAATTATTTAAAACTTTTTTAAAAGTCGGTTATTAAAAGCAATATCTGTGTCTAAAGCTCTCAGGCCACAAGATTTCCCATTTGGGACTCTAAGCTTCCTTTTTAATTGGCTTATCAGAACCTGTTATACAGATTCATTAATTTACATTTCAAGCAGCTTTCATTCTGTAGTATCTACATTAGACCTTGAATTTATTAGAGATATCTCAGGAATGTTGTTCATTTAAAAGATGATAAAAATTATCATCGGTTCAGGTTTGGTCCTAAAGCTGATTTAGGAACTTACCAGCAATCAATTTGGCGACTATTACGTCATGAAGATATGCACGTCTAGCCAGTGTATATATATATAAAGTTAGCTTTCAATAAATTGCAGAAGCGAGGGTAATAATTTGAAATCTCTCGTTATTTGCATTACTGGAGAAATGTATAGCCTACCTCAAGCAAGAACCATAGCTGGATGGACATAGACTATTTTTAGGTCAATGGTAGCCTCTAGGGGCAGGATAGAAAACAGTTAAAGTATTAATACTACAAGTATTAATTATTACCTTCGCTGATAAATAATTAGTGCAGGTCCTATTTATTGGATCTCAGATTAATAATTCTATTCTCAGATTCATAATTATTTTATAAATATTTGCAATAACTAATTGTGTTGTTACAAAGTTTTTTAATTTTACCTAAATAAGTATTTATTTAAGTTAGTTGAGGAGTAAACTAACAAAAATGTTTTGTCTGTTTTTTTTTTTATACTTTTGTGATTCAAAGAGTGGTATCAAAAAACTAGATTTATTGAGAAATGTAGTCAATTTCTACATAAATTAATTTATTTGAGTGTTTCTCAGCTTAAATATCTTCTGTTCACATAGCGTTTGTGTACCTAGTTTATTCACTTTCTATCACCAGCAGATAACAAACAGATCTTCAAACCAAATGATGTATGTCGGAGGAATATAATATGACTGTTTTGCATTACAACAAAACAGATATTATATGACGAAAGACATACATCATTTGAGCAAGGGTCTTGCTGTTGAAGACAAACTATGAGTGTCAAATGTCAAACGTGACGAGGCGCTAATGCGATGATCGCCCTCTGGTGAGTTAGCAGTGAAACAAACGAACCAGCGACAATTCGGTATGTTTTTACCATAAACAAGGTAAGATTGCAGACAGCTTTCTTCAAACCAAATGATGTATGTCTTTCGTCATATAATATCTGTTTTGTTGTAATGCAAAACAGTCATATTATTTCAGAAACGACTATTTTAACTAACAATTGTTAATCTAATATACCGTGTGTTCATTTTATGATAATGAAGGGTACACTACATATTATTTGATATTCATAAACGTATCACGTGACAGGAGAAGCGTTTTTGACGCACCCTCATGGCTTGCATGTTATTTTGCTCATCCATTATATTTTGAGGCAGCTTACAGACATGCTATTAAACCTGTTTCCATTATACAATTTTGATGTAGAACGTATTTGCTCTTTCTCGTTCAGTAAAATTTATGTTATTATATTTCTCTGTGGTACAATTTACATTAGAGAAATTTCTCTATTGTAAAATCTTTGTTCGGTCGAAGTGACGGCACTAATTGCATGTCTATTTTTGCATGGTGAAAACGATGTATCTTATAATTAACACATCTTTATTCTCTTCACTTAAGTTATGTAGGAACGTGACAACGGAAATACGGTTGAATGCAGACTAGTTATTTGATAGCACACCCACAAATATGTGGCGTAGCAAGAATTTAGTAGAAACACAAATATACTATGCTATTAGTACCTATATAACTAACATACACAATAGGTTTTGAGATAGAGAAAAACTATTCAACTTAACTGCACTGTTTTGTCTATATAAAATACTCTTCATTATTTAATTGTATGGATAAACAAAAATAGAAAAAGTTACAAAACAATTACCTATCGCAAATGCTCAAATTCGTTATAAATGAATAAGGCGGGAATCATTGCAGCAAAATTTGGTCTTTTTCAAATAAAAAAGCAAACATATCAAGGATAGTGCGTTCCGTTTTTAAATAAATTAATGAAAAAACATTTTAAAACACTTCTTTTGGAAAAACAAAAACTTGGTGTTCCAAAACGTTACCTGTAGTGGATTTTCCCTTCATGAGTAAGTGGTTGCTAAATCTTATTCCCTGGATTTTTACTTCTTTTATCCCTTATTTTTATTCGTTTTATAATTGTTAGATACTTGTCAAAAATACATACATTTATACAAAAAGCAAATGCACAATATCTTCTTTATATTATACTAGCTTTTGCCCGCGGCTTCGCCCGCGTGAATTTCCCACGGGAACAGTGCTTTTTCCCGGGATAAAAAGTAGCCTATGTGCTATTCCAGGTCATTATCTACCTCTGTACCAAATTTCATCGAAATCCGTCCAGTAGATTTTGCGTGATTGAGTAACAAACATCCTCACAAACTCACAAACTCACATCCAAACTTTCGCATTTATAATATTAGTATGGATTAACTTCAGCGCTCGCACCTACATTGACGGCAATAACTGAAAATCAGTGTTTCTGTACTAACGTGCAGAAAGACCACTGAGTTATGGCCATTTTGCTTTGCTGCAGCATACTAATTATTATGTAATTTGTAATTATTAGTTTAAGCCTATGTTTTATAAAATGTTTTTGTGTCTGTGGCAATTCAAATAATCGTATTCTATTCTATTCTAAAAAAAAGCTAGCAAGATTCTTATTAGGTTTTCGTACAAAATATTATTAAAAGTAACAATGGATGATAAATTGCGATGAAACAACCCTTTGGGTCTGAAGATTGCCTACGAATCATACCAATCAGTGGAGTATGGGGTCCCTGAGGAACCGTACATCAATCATAGTGTAGTTTGCGGATTGCAAACCTTATAATATGAATTTATAACCGTATGTAAATTAAAGGTTAAAATAATTGTTTCATAATGATATGCTAATATGATAATAATCGTATGACGTATTTTATGACGTTTCCTAGAAACCTTTTTTCATTTAACTACATAATAACTAACATTTTTTGCCCTATCCCATTACGCAATTTAAAAAAGTTACAAAATTCAAACCAATCTTGTGAAAACCATCCTCCGCATTTCAATTTTATTAGCGCTTTTTTAATTTGAAAATTAAAAAATCTATAACCTCAAACATTTTTAATGCTGAGTACTCACTTTTCAACTTTGAAAGTTTACCATTTCACCCCGGCCCGGGGGATCGTTTTAAACCGTTCACCTCCCCCTACTCGTGTCGTCACAGTCTAGAAGAGCATTCAAAAGTAAGCAGTCCAAGTTTGCCCCGGTTTCAAACTTTCAACCGCGACTATTATATTTTCAGACTTTGTACAATATCCGTAGTTATCATTCCTACAGTTTTTATTTTGAGTTCCAATTTGAAACTGACCGAGTTTTTGTTTTGCTTGCATTATGTATGAATGTATATACCTACGTACCTATAGAAGGTAGAATTTTTAACCTTACTTGAAACGAAAATACCCTTAATACTGGAGATAGCAAATCTTAGTTATAGGTCACATATTATGTCATTATTTTTTAAAAGAAACAAAATAGCGCAGTAAATAGACGAGAATCTAATTACAAACGGTCCAGTAATTGTGAATTTTTTGAAATGTTGTGTAGGATTATTGTGAGTATTCAAAATAAAAAGGGCACAATTGCCAAGTTTCCGCGTCCGTGGTAATCTTAAAAAAACTAAAAAAAAAAAAAACTTTTTTCAGATTTAGGCTCATATTTTTGTTTAGATGCATTTTTGCAAGAAAAGTGTTCTACAAAATCTTGTAGATAATTAAATTTCCTATTATTTACATTTTACATTTTGTATCTAGGACTGATAGTTACCGAGATGTGTGCTTATAAAAAAAAAATTAAAAATATTCTTTTTCGGAAATTTGTCAAACTTTTCACTTCAGAACGCTGTAATCTAGTTATGGCATATTTTAGGAGAATAAGTATTGGAACAAAATTTGTAGGGAATTTAATTACCTACAAAACGCATTTGCATTTTTCTTAACCAACCCTGCAGAATGGGTAGTAAAACTCAATATTAAAACTACGGAATATTGCTTTTTTTGTTATAATATTTTATTTTCTGCTAACTGCGCCTTGGGTCTTCGCTCCCGTGGGAATTTCAGGATATAAAGTAACCTATGTACTATTTCTGGTATTTTTCTACTAGTATACCAAATTTAATACAAATCCGTCTATAGTTCATTGAATAAAGACCAAAATAGAGCTAAGGGTAGGGTTTACTTACAAATGGTTCAATAGTTCTGAATTTTTGATATGTTATTTAGGATGGTTAGTAAGTGTTTAAAATGCAAGAGGCACAATTTCTCCCCTCTTCAACGCCCGCCATATGTTGGAAAAACTAAAAAAAATTGCCACTTTATTCAGATTTGCGCTCTCACCTTCGTTTAGATGCATTTTAGCTACATTAGAGTTCTACACAACGTTGTAAAAATAAATTTCCTATAATGTACAATTTATATTTTGTTTCTAGGACTAATAGTTATGGAGATGTGCACTTTAAAAAAATCGCATTTTTTAATCGCATTTGGAAATTTGTCAAACTTTTTACTTCAGAGCGCAGTAATTCATTTATGGCCTACTCTAGGAAAATATATATTGGAATAAAATTTGAAGAAAATTTAATTGCCTACAAAACACGTGTAATTTTTTTTTAACCAACCCTACGGAGTAGGGAGTAAAAGTAAAATTTGAAATATTACGTTTTTGCTATCATATTTTATTGTCTACTAGCTGCAGCCGGGGGCTTTACTCCCATAGGAATATTGGGATAAAAAGTACCTTATGTGCTAGCCCTGATATTTTTCTACTAGCATACCAAATTTTATCGAAATCCGTCCAGTAGATTTTTTAGATTGAGCAAGAAATATCACATCCAAACTTTTTCATTTTAAAATCGGGTTTCTTGCCCAATCTTTATTGCTGATGAAGCAAATATTATCTAATATCTGTACTTAATAATGTCCACAGACACTTTTACAGTGTCCCAATCAGGTACCGGTTACTCACCTGCAATGAATCACACTATAAAAAGGAAAGTTTGGATGTGATATTTGTTGCTTAATCACACAAAATCTACTAGACGGATTTCGATTAAATTTGGTATACTAGTAGAAAAATATCAGGACTAGCACATAAAGTACTTTATATTCCGAAATTTCCATGGGACCGAGATTCAGTTAGTAAAAAGTAAAATATTATAGCAAAAAACAATTTCCGTTGTTTTATCATTTAGTTTTACTCTCCACCTTGCAGGGTTGGTTAAGAAATATGCAATTGCGTTTTGCAGGTAATTAAATTCCCTACGATGTTTGTTCTGCTACTTTTTCTCCTAGAATAGGTCATGACTGGATTACATCGTTTTAAATTAAAAAATATTGACGAATGTTTAAAAAATGAGATTTTTTTAAGGCAAAGGATTTTTTTTTCTCGGAAACTGTTAGTCCTAGAAACAAAATATAAAATGTAAATAACGGCAAATTTAATTTTCTACAACATTGTGTAGAACACTTTTCTAGCGAAAATGCACTTAAAAGAAAATATAAGCGAAAAACCGAACAAAGTGGTGATTTTTTTTTTATTTTTCCAATTTGGCGGCGAGTGCAAAAGCTAGTCAATTGTGCCATATTTATTTTAAATACTTACAACCATCCTAAACAATAATATAAAAAAAATGAGTTACTGGACCGCACGTAATTAACCCCTAGGGAAGGTTCGCTCTATTTACTGCGCAGTGCATTCGACAATTTTTAAAAATACGCTTGCCATACCCGAGAAGGGAATTGGTTAAAATCCGAAAAAAATATCCTACATTTTTATTTTATTAATCGATAGGGTTAACCATATAAGGAAGAAGCCTCTTTAACGAACATGGTAAAAAAAGGTCTAAACTAATACATTTTAACATGATAAGTATATAATGTTTTGTTTATTTATTATTATATATTTATTTATATTATTCTTGTGCTAATTTTACTATGAATGGTACACCTTTTTATCATACAAACTTTTGCATTTTTAACTTTCCCTAGAGCTCAATTAACTTAGTAAGGTCACAGTCTAAAATACTGTAGTGTAGTACCTACTTAATATTTCTTTAGAATTAAACGCTAGAAATTATAACATTGCTTAGACGCATCTGTTTCATATTAATTAATTTCATTGCACTTAACACATGCCATGACGCCCATCTGGATAATATTACACTTGTATCGTAACATTTTACTGCGCGCAGATGAAGTTCGGGCTTGACCCAAATAATAATTGGTTCCCAATATAACTTGCTAGGTGGCAAGTTAACTTAGAAAAACCGGCCAAGTGCGAGTTGAACTTGCGTGGACAGGATAATGCCAATTCTTAAAGGTTCTCTTGTAATCTACAAGAAATGAACTAATAAGGTGGACACAAATTAACTACAAATATTTTCAGGGCTGGCTCCAGGGGGCTAAATAAACGTATTGGAGATACAATTTTAAAAATCGATACGCTAGTTTTTTTTTGCTTTTTCTAACAAAAAAAATATTATTAAATGATGACATTTAGTATCATACTGTAGTTAAATGTGTAGAGACTTCATTCCTCTTTAAGCTCCTCTCACCAATTAATAGTTGAATGAAATTGATTTGCTGTATTCCTCTTTATTTATGAAAAGTGCGTGAAAGACAGAGATGTCAAGCGATTTATTATACGTAAACGACAGCGACCGACCGGTGGGCGGGGCGGCTTTTGTTTGTGTGTGTCATTTTAATTGCCATTTTATATTTATATTATAATGTTACGGTTTTCAAAAAACATAACCATTGATTTTTCTCGAAAACTAGCGTGTAGAAAATTGAAAAAAACCACTGTTATACTTTCTAAATAATATCAGTAATTAGCCCTGAAAATATTTGTAGTTAATTTGTGTCCACCTTATATATATATTTTTTTTTTTCAAAATTTTAGGCTCAATCTCAGTAGTTTCGGAGATTAGGACAGGGAAATGGTCAATTATCGTCTTCATTCATGAATAAAATCAAAACTATTTATTTTAAAATATATATGAGATCCTCACAACGAGCCCTTTCATTTGATTATACTAGTAAGTTTGCAAAACTTTTTTTTAAATTCCTAATTTGTCCCCCGAAAATGACCCTTATTTAAAAAAAAATTTTTTTTTTACTTTGCACATCTGTGTTTGGGTCACACCATCCTACCAAATTTCATCTGATTAAGTCTAGTAGAATCGGAGAAAATTGGCTGTGACAGACGTACGGATAGTCAGACGCACGAGTGATCCATAAGGGTTCCGTTTTTTTGTTCGATTTGGCCACAAAGGGTAAGAATTATGTTAAGAATATTAGAAATGAATGTATATATAAATAAAACTTTTTGTCGCAGACGGAGCCACGGTGTACAGCTAGTAAAAATATGCGAAAATGTACAGCATTCACTGTTCATTTGTTCGCAGAGTATCACACAGAAACTAGTACTAACTCAGTTGGTGAAAGCCTACAAAGTTGTGGCCTCAATCCTGTAGAGCAACTTCAGATATTCGGGGAAGCTCGAACTTGTGACAGACGAACTTTGTTGACTGTAATGTAGATACGAGTATGCCACACAATTCTGGGATCTATTTGTCGGGAATACTGAATTCGACTTCAAAAATACTGGCATGCATATATTTTTGAGGGTTTTGTTTGAATTATAATTAAAGTTATAATTAAAAAAAATATCTGATAAGAGCACAGAATTTATCCGATATCTTATTTTTGATGTAAAACATTTATTCCCGCGGCTTGGCAGATATAAAATCGAATCGAATGCCGCCGTGACGGAAAATGGCATGAATGATGTTCATTTGTTTCACGTCTGTTGGGTGTACAATGACGGCATTTTTTTGCATATATACGATATACATTTTTCTCGATAAAATATTAATGATACGATGGATAAATAATTAACACAAGCAATAAATCAAAGCGTAGATGTTTTACATCAATTAGGTATATTAGATCAAATTTAAAGAATCTATCATTTGAATAATAAGTAATTAGCTAATATTTTTCTTTATAAACAGCTGATCCTAAATTCTAATCCTAAATCCTAATCCTAACTGTCCTAACTAATATTATATAAGTGAAAGTAAGTTAGTTTGTTTATTTTTTTGTTCGTTCGTTCGTTCGTTCGTTCGTTCGTTCGTCCGTTCGTCCGTCCGTCCGTCCGTCCGTCCGAAGTACGGAGAAGGACATAGGGTACCTTTCATCCCGGGAAAAGGCACGATTCCCGTGGGAAATTCACGCGGGCGAAAGCTAGTTCTCTATAATCTGCATACATATAAACACAATAGGTAATGAGTTTACAAAGGGGTAAAATAAATAAAATAAGTGTACCAACAGTTAACAACAGGTTGAGTAATTCATGAAGTGAAATATATCCTCGCCCGTGATAGAGTGTTTAAATGACAATTGAACTGTTATTTTCTAAATGGGTAGGTAGGTATGCACGGAACCTTGGGTGATTACCGCCTCAGGCCGGGAGACCACAAAGTTAGGGAAAAGCAACGCAACTCCACAAATTTGGGGAGACGTGTCGACGGCTGGCGCGGCGAAGTTTGTTTGACACGTGATACAGAGAGTTACTCAGACGTGTTTGAACTTAGTCGGTTTGAAAATTCCTAACCTACATAAGGTTAGGAATTTTCATTAAGACTGTTAGCGCTGATAATATTTAATCCATACTTAATAATTATAAATCCGTCTGTGTTTGTGTCTGTAACGCTTTCACGGCTAAGCCGAAACCACTGGACCGCGAGCTGCGAATTCAAAGAGTCTTAAAAATAATACAATTCTGCAGTGGATTCTATTCTCCAATAATTTTATGCTCGCCCACCGATTTAATCATATTATATAGGATGGTATAACAAAAAGAATTCCTTGGAGTTTTATCCTGCATATTTTTCTGGCTTCTCTTATTACCTATAGTGTCGTATACAGAAGATATTGTCCTTGATGGAGTAGAGGACATGAATGAAGAAAGGCGTTGTAATAATAGGAAACAAATGTTTAATACTTAGGCCCGTATTCTAGAACCAAACTTAAGTGTCGATCTCTGCTTGAGTATAGTTAGAAAGGGATGATGCTATTTAACATATATAGCGCCATCTCTTTCTAACTGTACTCAAGCAGAGGTCGACACTTGAGTTTGCTTCTAGAATGCAGGCCTTATTCTTCTTTACTAAAGGGTAGGTATATAGGTACCTCAATATATCGATCGTCGTAAGTGGACTGCAACTCCGGCCCGACCATCTCGAGTATCTGTCGTCTCTCCTCGCGGAAGTCTAAAACAAAAATAAAAAAATTGAAGATTTCCAGTGAAAAGCCCCACAAGTGCTCAGAAGCTTGGAACACAATGGAGATCTGAGGGCGGAAACAAGATACGTGAGAATAAGTGGGGCGTGAGATTTTTTTTTTGGCGTTTTGTTCACTTGACTTGTTTAGTTCCTTGACGTTATTTTTTTAGTGAGATTTTGAGAAGTCTTTAGGTGATTTTGTTTTACTTATGCTTTCAGCGTCTAAAAGAACAGGTATTACAATAAAATAACAGTTTTAGGTTTGTGATTTTAATAAAATAGCTATGTAATATCTACTTGCCTAATGTTTTAAGTTTGAAACGGTGAATGCCAATAGTGGTTTGACAGTAAATCAGTCATATTACAGATATCATTATTGTAGCCACTTAGAGTTGAATTTACTCTAGCAGAACCATATATTGTAGACTCGCCATTTGAGACAGATGCTACAAAGCTCTTGACAGCGCGATTCAAGTCACTTGGTACACTGTTGGGTGTGCCCCTACATCGCTTAGTAATTTAATTCACCATTGTAGACAGAGGCGAAGAAAATCTCGCCAGCGGGGGGACCCGGAGACCAGGCCTCTTGGTGTTCTGTTGGGTGTGCCCTTGCAGCTCAGAGCATTGTTATACATTGTATTGTATCCTTACCATTGTAGACAGAAGCGATATATATCTTGACAGCGGGGGACCAGGCCACTTGGTGCTCTGTTGGGTGTGCCCTTGCAGTACAGAGTACTGTACTGTATTGTATCCTCACCATTGTAGATAGAAGCAACATATATCTTGACAGCGCGGGGACCAGGCCACTTGGTGCTCTGTTGGGTGTGCCCTTGCAGCTCAGAGCATTGTAGTATATTGTATTGTATTCTCACCATTGTAGACAGAAGCGACATATATTTTGACAATGCGGGGACCAGGCCGCTTGGTGCTCTGTTGGGTGTGCCCTTGCAGCTCAGAGTATTGTAGTATATTGTATTATATCCTCACCATTGTAGACAGAAGCGACATATATCTTGACAGCGCGGGGACCAGGCCACTTGGTGCTCTGTTGGGTATGCCCTTGCAGCACAGAGTATTGTACTATATTGTATTCTCACCATTGTAGACAGAAGCGACATTTATGTTGACAGCGCCGGTCCAGGCCGCTTGGTGCTCGGTTAGGTGTGCCGTTGCAGCATATAGTATCGTACTGTATTGTATTCTCACCATTGTAGACAGAAGCGACATATATCTTGACAGCGCGGGGACCAGGCCACTTGGTGCTCTGTTGGGTGTGCCCTTGCAGCGCTTGCAGCACTAAGGGCTCCGGAGCGGTCATCGCTCCACCCTCTCCTCACCCCGCGCTCGTCTCACGGCACCGAAGCATTCTGTCGACAATACATATCAATAAGTAAGTCTAGTCATCATTATTACAGACTAGCTTTTGCTCGGGCGGCTTCGCCCGCATGATTTTCCCACGGGAACAGTGCTTTTCCACGGGATAAAAGGTACCCTATGTCCTTCTCAGTACCTCTTACTATGTGTATATGAAATTACAGGAAGATTAGTTCAGTAGATAAAGCGTGAAGAGGTAACAAACAAACTCACTTTTGCATTTATAATATAAGTAAGGAAGTAAGGATAAAAAAGCCCGCAGCTGGACACAGGCCTCTCCCTGTGCATAAAGGGACTGAATTCAGTCGTATCTATAAAAAATAAAGGTCATAATCATGTTACGATAATGAAATCGAACTAATTGTTCGTAAGGTAAAAATAAATTTGTTTGAAATTAAAATTCTAACTAAGATTATAAATGCGAAAGTGAGTTTGTTTGTTTGTTGGTTTGTTTGTTTGTTACCTCTTCACGCTTTATCTACTGAACCAATCTTCCTGAAATTTCGCATACACATAGCTGGAAGTACGGAGAAGGACATAGGGTACCTTTCATCCCGGAAAAAAGCACTGTTCCCGTGGGAAATTCACGCGAGCATAGCCGCGGGCGAAAGCTGGTGATTAATAATTATAAAAAAACACGAAATCGCAAAGTAATTATTTCTGAGAACATCGAGATATTATGTACTAACGCACTAGTTGTATTTCGATGTCTGAAAGGATATTTTGTGTTATTGGTGATTTTATAAATGGCGACTAAGTACCTTGAACAACTTAATCTTGAACTATTTATAAAAAAGATTTAAGTATACGTAATATAACAGAACTTAATTCAAGTTTAGAACAATACAACGGACGAAATTCTCATAATCTTAAGTAGAGCCGGTTCTACAACAATACAAGTACAAGCGATCCTACACAAATTAAGCTCACAGTTGCTCGCTGAATGTGTAAAATAGTGAGAATACAGGTAAAATCCACAACTCATATTATTTGTTACATTATGGTATTTCGAGTTGGAAATCATTTTAGCGTTCTATGAATCCCTTTATAAAATTATTTCGTCATAATAAGACTAATTTTAGACGTGACACTGTAAAATTAAACCCACACCGAAAAATTGTACCGCTCGGTGCGTTCTATCGAAAAATACGACGGACAAAATTCTCATATTCTAGTGACATAATAGGTACAGTCAAGAATCAGAATCTGCAAGGCAATATGATTTTTGAGGCTGGGCATTAACTGCACTTTATGTCTCTAGAGAGTAAAATTTAAATGATTTATTGTGTTAGTGGAGTTATTTCAGACGAGTGATCTCTGTAAACTAGTTTTTTGAGGCAAATGCTTGTGACATTTACCCAAAACCCAAATGGCCGACATGGGCGGACGATGGCAAATCGCCGATTACAGCAAGCTAGTGCAGACTAATGTAAAAAGTTTTGCTAGTTACTCCTAAAAAAGTTATAATGTTAGCGACATTAACTCAGCTTTAATGACAAGTAAAAATAAGTGTTACTGGTGTGTTTTTGATATTTTATTTCATAAAATTTGCAAAGGACAATGCAACAAATTGGCCCAAAAAAATGAAACTCGTTGTGCATAATTCCACATTTTTTCAAAACTCTGTTACTGTTACCCCATATCTTTTTTTTTTCCCGGGGTAGATTTGTTTGGCCCCATAGTAAAAGTTGTTGTGAATGATTAGGACTAGCGTTTGGCATCGGTCTCAATCATGCACAACCAGTTTCATTTTTTTGGGCCAGCCGTTAAAGGAAGAGTTGCATTGTCTTTTCTACATAATTTTTTTCGAAATTGTTAAACTCAATCGTCATATAAGTTTAGACTCGTAAAGAAGATTAAATAAGTAACATAGACACCTCTCGTTTTACAGCTGGAATCAGGGCTTGTTACCGGTACCAAATTATCATATAAAAGTACCGGAAAGTACCGGTACTTTTCGGTACTTTTATATGATAATTTGGTATTGTTATCAAGCTCTAGATGGAATCAACTACGGCGACAGTAGCCGAGTGGCACGGATTTAGCGCGTTAAAATATTTAACGCGAAAATGCATTAAATCGGTGGCTTTGCTCGCTAAAGGCAGACAGAATTTTCAATAGGTATCGAAAGCCTTTTCGGATAACGTGGCCTTTTTAAATTTACGTTTTTAGCGAAATGATTTTGGGACATTAATGCTCCGATGCTGAAGTTCCGATGATTATGCATGACATGACGTGATGTTTTTCGCAATATCTAAAGTGAAAGTATGAAATTATTTCGCCTGAAATTTAAAACGTATTATAATCACATATGTTTTTATTTTAAGCCAATTATTAATATCTTCTTCACATGGGTATTTGTTATGAAGAAATGGTCTAAATTATAGTAAAAACCACATCTAAATCAATAGCGTTGTTAAAAAAATGTAAGTGCGTGCAGACGCAAATAGAGAGAACAGAATAGATCTATAAGGTCTATAGCAAGAATCGTAGAAAGATACGTGAGCCGTAGATAAATAGTGCAGCTAAACCACAACACATCAGAAATCAATGAAACCACAATAATCAATCAATATTTGTGGCTTGATATCAAGGTTTATAGATGCTGTTTGAGAGATAAATATAAAGCTGTATCTGCAACTTTATAAATCAAAAATAGTTGTAAACCTCATCATTAGAAGAGCGAGGCTCTTATCGATGGAATTCCTTCCATTTTACTCTTTTCATTGCCGTTTCATTTCCTGATACGACCCGACGCTAACTTTTTCCTTTATTTGTCTCATGTAACTCTGTCTTCCTGGGCCCTTTTGATCCAAAGCATGAAATTTGAAATCAATATTAAGAAATCATGATCAAAAATTTTCAGTCCAAAAAAGTTCAATTACGTAACGGTTCCAACCCGAAAGAGACCCCTTGAATCCGATTTCCCATGTTTTCCTACTCCACTTGACAGATGCCTTTGACCCAGCCCCGGAACCGCACAAAGCGGCGGATACGAGGGGAGGTTCAGATCGACCCAACTATCGGCATATTGCAGCTAAAAATACCACCTTTCAAAGATTTCTCTCTAACGAGCCGACATCGGAAATGAATAAAATTTCCGCAGAATTCTATGAAACGAGAGAAAGAAATATTTAGGAAACCACAGCAGGGAATATAGAATTATCGCGCTTTCTAATGGTCAGATACTTATAGGTATAGTAAAAATAATATTTTCTTCCAACTACGCTGTAATTTGGCCATTAATAACCTAAATAGTATGCACAAAACAGCAATTTATTGCTCCATAGCAAAACAGCGCAATAAAGTATGTATGAAAATCCATTGTTGCACTGTTTTTACTTGAAAACAGTGCAGAAAAGTAGTATGAAAATCCATTACTGCATTGTTTTTGTCCTAAGGCCGCATATCCCAAGCGACTGACCAATCGCAGGCCTTAATTCTGCAGTCATGACCAACTAGATTTATGTCAGCCAAACAGCGCTATTCCTATAAGAAAAGGCCAATCACAAGCTGTAAGCATGACCAACTAGATTTGTATCAGCTAATCAGACTTATTTTTATTCCCGCGAACAAAGGCTGATTATATAAATTAAAAATGTGCGACCATTGCCGAAAAAAAAAGAAAATTGACGCGAATTAAGGACCTTAGGATCGGTAGTTGAAAGAAAAGCAGATTATGAATCTCGCAAAAGTGACTTTTAATTGCACTCGTGTTTTTAAAGCCCTCGCTACGCTCGGGCTTCAAACTTACAGTCGATGCAATTAAAAGTCACTTTCTGCTCGATGCAACAATCTACTATTGTTTACTTCAAAACTATCGCTTTGAACTGTCATTACACAAGTTTAAATATTTAAAAAACTACACGTATGTAAATAGAGCTGTTGTTCTGATTTTGATTATATTACCTACTTTTCAACTGCCAAATAAGAACTATACAATTTTAATGTCAAAAGGATCCATGATTAAAATTTTCGCCTGTAAAAAATAAGTAAGTACCTACGGATCTATGAATTTGTATATAGTCTAAGAAGCGATCCAAAATAAACCCGACGGTCGCCAACAATGCCTGTTATTGTTGCAGCTTCATCACAACTTGTAAAAGAGGGTTTCCTTCATTTCTATAGAGCGAAATGATTTTCGCAGTCGGCACAAAAGAGACGCTAATCAAAAGCTGCTGGGGAGCTTTAATAAGTATTTTTTGATGTATACCTAACCTATAAATAAATTTCTCTTAAGACCAATGGGCTTAATCTATCAATATCACAGATGAAATTTATGATTATCCATGATTCTTTTCAGTGATTGATGGGAAATGTTTAGATAAGTTGAAGTAAAAAAAAAATATTTTGCTTCCGAATCAAATATCCATAAATCAAATTATGATAATGTTAAAAGTGATCGTGATTAGACTAGTCAAAATTAAGCATTAAGTTAAATGAATGCATTAAGTTGTTACAAGTTGAAAAATCACTCTCGTGATTAATTAAAATCACAGTAATATAAATGACACCAATCAATCTCAATTTATTGTGTTCAGATACATTATTTATGAATCTACTGAGATATTGTTTATTACTTAACGTTAAAGACTGTTTCTAACAAATTAGATCTAATGTAAACAACATATCTATACATACATATAATAAAACAGTAAAAATATTTTGTCAGTTGAAATATCAGAGCACTAGCCGTTCCGTGGCTGTCTCGAACCGAGAATGAATCTTCAAATCTTGGTTGCTTTTTTTTTGTGTCTTCTTGTCTTGAATTGTCAGCTGTCAAAACTTGACGTTGACATAACTGCTGCTTTGAGATTATCATGATTAATTTTGTCTGCTATTAAATTATCTTTAACACTTATCACTCAGAGGAAGCCGCGAAGAAAAGCTAGATTAAACCTATACTTACTTAATCCTAAAATTATAATCTACCCAAATGATTTCCTCGAATCTAGAGTAAGCTTAGCAATAAACAAGCCTTATCTTCTTAACTTACTAATGCGTAAGTCTGTTTGTTTCCAACTAACCCGCACAAATAGCCTAAACTTTGCATAGGGAGTCCTCGTGGTCACAAGGTACAGTTAACCGCATGTCAGGCTACCTTATGATAAATTAATTATTATTTCTTTCTTAACGAGTGTGTTATTACTAACACTGGCGTCAGATTTTATTCAAGTCTCTTAAAGGCATCTAACATGACTTTTATGACTACCGCCATCTAGTGGCAGTAGCCGTAGACACACTAGTAAACTAAACAGTCAGCCAATATGCAGATTGAGTCAGACTGAGTTAGATTAATTATTTCCTAGGTACCGTAACTAGGTACCTATGTTGTTTCGCCCGCGGACAAGATTTTGAGTGGTCCAATTGTTACATAACCCGAGTATTCATTATTATTGTAGGAGGTACGCCCCGGGGCCTCGCTTCCATTGAACTGTTTGGGATAAAAATTACCCCATATGCTATTACCTGTATATTTCTACCCGTGTACCAAATTTTATAAAAATCCGTCGTCTCCTCTCTTGGTTCATTTATTCTATTGAAATCTATTGGGATAGACTAATAGACTAGAATACTATTCGACGGAAAACTAAACGGCGATTTTGTGATGATTTTGAGAAGGATGACGTGCGGTCGACTGTACTACAGTTTGATCTCTACTTATCTGGGGTCAACGGGAAAACTTTCTTGGCGAGTTCGAGTTTGCTCAGAGGATAGACCACAAAGTTGAGGTCAATGACAAATCAATCAAAAAGCTATGAATAAGACTTTAAAATGTAATCTTAACAATAGTTTTGATATGAGACACGGACCTAAAAAACCTTTCGATCAAGTCTTTAGACAGTCGTCAGAAAATAGAATCTATTATACAGGGTTATTTTGAAACCATTGGCCAAATTTTTGCAGCAGATTTGGTTGATGAAATTGAGCAAGTTTCCAAAAAAATCTATGTCAAAAAATGAAAAAAATTTTTTTGCTTCCCATACAAATTGGTCGATCAGCTGATGGGACTTAGTATGAAAAGTTGAAATTTTGTGTTATTCTTTTACTATAAATTTCTTTCGGACGTAGTTGTATTCCAAGTACTGAGCATATTGTAATAATTTGGCCAGTAGTTACAAAATAACCCTGTATTTAATTCTCATTATGTTTATCGCTTTAGCGGTTTAAACAATTCAGATAAATTAGGAGATAAGCAGATATGGAATAAGACATCAAACTACTTCAGAGATAGATAGGTAATCACATCACTAAGGTGACAACCTTGGTGGTACCGTTTAATTTTAAAAGTCCTACCAGGGGTATGGTCGGTGGTACGGTGGGACTGAAGTCTTTCCTGGACGCGAGCGAAGCAGTGGACACAGTGGACATTTTAACTAGATATCATTATCATCGGCTTTCTATGCTGGGTTATAAGTCTCCTTTTGTCTACGGCAATTTTCGGCTAGAAATCACAAAATGCAAAATAATAATATAAGCTTAATCAGTTCTTCACTTAAAATTGATTGACATCGCTAATTAATAAATTTTAATTTAATCAGATGAGTTGGCAGTGTTCGCCGATAAAAGGCCTATTAATTAAGTTATTGAAATTGGAACAAAAGTATTTATTTGTGATTGAACGATAAAGCAATCGGGAATATTGGATGATTAAATGTAAACATTTTTACTTATTGAATATATCGAATCGAAACGTTCACTTTATTGAATAGTTCTTTTTTATTGTATCCTTTATTATCCATGGACTGATATACCTGATAGTTCAATTTTATTATTTTTATACATAACTCTATCTAATTATAATAAAAAGGTACTGCCTACTACTAATACTTAGTTTAATTTCCTGGTTTTAAAACAAAGGTAGGGAGGTAGATACGAACTATTACCTATATCAATTTGAAGTCATCGTTTTTTTGGCTACTGGCGAGTGAATTTGACAATTAATGACAGTATTGTGTAATGAGCAATTTTTCTGACAGCTAAATTAAGAAAAAAAAACAGTATAAAAAAGTCTCAACAGATGGCGTTTGATTAATCTACTGAACCAATCTTTCTGAAATTTCGCATATACATAGTTAGAAGTACTGAGAAGGACATAGGGTCCTTTTATCTTGGGAACAAGCACTGTTCTTGCGTGAAATTCACGCGTGGCAAAAGCTAGTATTCTATAAAAGCAATGTAGTAATAAATAAATTAAATTTAGTAGGTATGTAAAAAAAAAGAGTCGAGACGAATGAGATAAGTATTCTTCGGCTGCTGAAATAGACATCATTTTTTTTCTTCTCAAAGTAAATAACTTATAGGTCATTAAAACTTCCTTAAAAGTACCTTCTTTACGTCCGTTCCGAAACCCTTTGAAAATAATTTTTACATTACTTGGAGAATTTTTAAGTGCAATCACTGTTGAATTAAGCTTCAAAGAAAGTCATTAATGAAAAGTTAACATTTAATTTGAATTTGATTATCCTTTTTCAGGTCTTTAGAATTTTATGCTATGAATGACTTCCTTAGGAAGTATGAGAATCTACATATTAAGTGAAAAGCAGTATTACTGACTAGTACAAGATTCTTACTTTGATTTTTACTTTTCTTACTTCTTACTTTTCCTCATGAAAAATAAGTTACACTTCCTCTACTACCATAAGAATTTCGAGATTGAGATAAGTCGATTTAGATTTTTTTTTTAATAAAAAATGATTTTCACCATAGCATGTGACAATCATTTTTCGTGAGGAATGAATAGGGAAGAAATTAATTTATCCGAGCTTAGTAGTTTCAAGGACTAAGCTAGCATTTTTACATTACGAAGTTTTAAATAAAAGACAGAAAAAATACATTATTAATTTTTTTTCTATTGTAAATAAAGTCTGATTTCTCCCTTATTTCCTCCTAAATTCAAACCCAAGGCATGTACAAAAGTATCAAAGCCCACAAAAGGTACGCTATCCAAATTATCGCCGAGACGCGAATGAAATTAGAATAACAGTATTATATGGTGTGAATTATTCACTAAGTTTGATAGACATATTCAAAGCCTGGGGGAAGAGTAAATTCAATGACACTGAGTTCTGAGAATCATGAGACGCTCTTGAAAATTCAATACATTACTTACAGGTATTCGTTTAATAGATACAGAAACTTTTTATCCAAATGTGTCAGGGTTTTACATAATCTCTCCAAATCCTTCCTTCATTACTTTATAATATGTTTTAGTTATAATCCTTTCGTTATCATGAAATAACAAAATACGAGCGTACCAATATTTATACTAAATTTTGTTGTAAAATTTTAAATATGCAAGTTTTAATAATAACATTTTCTTAAAAAATCTTCTTTAATAAAATAAAACTAACACGACAAATCTTGCAGTCGACTGTTAGTGTACAAACTTAATAAAAAAGTTCCCAATAAATAGTCGTAATATGGCAAAGTAATATGAGCGAGTTCTCTGAAAATACACTCAAATAACGAAAGTTTCCTTCCTATCTTAGATAGGTAGATTTAGTTATTTTCTAGTTTTTTTGCTTCCCATAAAAATATACTCTGTGTTGTCTGTGTGAACATGATAATTCACTCTACACACTTCACGAATCACGTCATCTCGTCTGGCACAAATAAAGAAATTATGTTTTGAATTATTCATCAATAAGTTATATAAAGATGTGTAAATACGTCATTGTTTCCCGTCGCACACGCTCTTTTCCATGTTTTCCATGTAAATTAGGTAAGTATGTAAATTTGTATGAAAAATACCGAGGAAAATTCTCAGACACAATAATAATCGCGCACCTGTGGCTTCTGTATCAGATTGATGAAACGCGTGTCTGTTTGTGACATTTAATGGAATTGATAACTTTATTTGGCATATTTCCGATAAAAGTTTTTATAATCAAGGAAATATTTATTCTTCTCTTAGCACCTTGTTCATTTTTCTGATAATCCTGCTTGAATAAGTTAGTTTAAATTATAATGTTTATTTAGTTTTAGAGCAAAGTCGGAATTGATACTCGTACAAGCACAAAATTTTAGTGCAAGCGAGGTTTTTCACTTAAGAGTGCAGTATTTACTTCAGATTTGTTAAAAATAATTTAACCATGTGCACAAATAGGAGATCATCTTTTGTTTCGACGAATTTTATTTGATTCTGAATGGAATTAGGGTTCGAACGTTATGCCCCTAATTTTTGAAAGTCAAACAAAAGTAGATGCCTCAACGACAATAAACTGGTTACCGTGTTTCATTACGGGCCATATTTTACGGGTAGTAAACAGCACGCGTTCCAGTCACGCAATGTACCTACTACCTCAATTGAGGAGCTGTAAATAATTCCTAATTTCCTTCCTTCGCGATAACATCTCATTTTATCGCGCCGTGTTTACGAGTGTTCTTAACAGCCGGAACGGAGGCATTTTTCAAAATGTTGTTAACATATTTATTGATAATGAAAACTATAATTAAATTATACTGGACGACGACGACAGTTACTATATACCAACATATTATTAAAACATTAAGATGTATCTATATATATCTAGACCTATCTCTAGAAAGTGTAGATGCTTAAAGGCGAATTCCTACATTATACTCCTACGAAAAAGTAATTTAGGGGTAGGATAAGTCCTACGGAAAGTAATTAAGAGTATATTCCTACGAAAAAATAATTAGAAGTAGGACTTGAAAAAATACTAATTTCAGTATTTGTAACACCTGACGCTTTAGTTTATAACCGACCTAATTATGAATGAATGAATCGTTTATTTGTAAAACATAGGTAAGTACATGCACTTGGTAGTAGGTAAATAAATCTTGGACCACTATGTTGTGCCGTTACAATACAGCGTACAAATATAAAATAATTAAATATAATTAATTAAATAATTAATATGTCTTGTCTAACCAACTCGTAAGTAAATACTTTTCTAACTTATTGTATGCGAAATATTTTATCAGCGTAATTACAGACTGTAGTTTACCGTGACATTAAGTTATAGTGTGGCAGCATACCGATTCATATTTCATGGCAGGCTCGCGGCCAGACTCGCGGCCAGGCACGCGATCTGACTATAATGAATAGAAAAAAAGTATTTCCAAGCAATGTTCGCGAAAGGTAAATGCAAAAAGGGTTCGCAATAACTTTCTTCAGACTAAAATTATTCAAAGTATAAAAAGGTACCTTGATGTTGTATTAATAATAAGTGAACTATAATAAAAAATTGGATGTTTATTGCATGAGCGAATGCTTTTCATAATATATTTGACACAAAAAAAATATTTACTTACTATTTCTTTTAGATAGCGAAATTCATGAGATATTGCTAAATTACTTTTTTTAGGAAAACTAACGAAGAATACCTTCATACTGTATGTAAGTCGTGTAACTTAAAATTGGCATTGATGAAATCTATTCCTAAATGGATGATTATTGTTTTTACCTGTAACAAAAAAAGAATTTTACATTAAAAATTATTATTAGGTAATCAAATTGCATTTACATTTTACGAAAAAATATCGCTTTTTAATTGTACAGCTGTACATTTGTTTGTATTTAAAATGTTTGGTGCAATAAAGAGTTTTTACTTACTAACTTATTGCCTAATCTGTGGCCGTTACTCAGTTGCACCAAAATTTTCTCTTGTGTGTCCTAATCCTAACTATCCTAATTCTAACTAATATTATAAATACGAAAGTGAGTTTGTTTGTTTGTTAACGTTTCACGCTTTATCTACTGCGTCAATTTTCCTTAAATTTCGCATACACATAGTTAAAAGTGCTGAGAAGGACATAGGATACCTTTCATCCCGGTAAAAAGCACTGTTCCCGTGGTAAATTCACTCGGGCGAAGCCGCAGGAAAAAGCTAGTCTAATAATAAAAAGGTGATGTAACCACACCGATGTGCTGCATCATACACGAGCATAACCTATGATTAATGACGTCCGTCGAGCACGCGACATGTCACGTCGCTAATGCAACCATAACCTATAATAAATTGAACATAGTCATTACTCGCATATCGAACTCAGTGCATAGTATTTGCTATTCTTATGTAGTATATGTGAGAAATCATCAAGATAAAATAAGATTAATTAAATTTAAAAGTATCAAGTATAATGATGCCGTCCCCGCGTGAATTTCCCACGGGAACAGTACGTTTCCTGGGATGAAATAATGTATACGTGAAATTTCTGGAAGATTAGTTCAGTAGATAAAGCGTGAAGAGGTTACAAACAAACAAACTCACTTTGTTAGGAGTAAGGATATTATATCAAACTACTTATCTTTCAAAGTGTAAATTTACAGAAAGATCACTCATTTTAATTTTAAACTTCTGTTTACACATTTACGAAACGTGTTTGTCATCGTAATTAATTGATTAAAAACTTTACTCTCATTTGACAGTCTGCTAAATAAAAGCTTAAATAAATAAATACCTTACTCGAATAGTGGATATAGGTGTTAGGTGACGCCATGCCTAATGCGTTTTAATAGAAATAGGATATGATGAAGATTTTCGATGTGCGGGATTGAAATGCGATAGCTCAGTTGGAAGAGCAAGGTCGTATAAAGACCTAGTCGCGGGTTCAAGTCCTGCTCGCATGGAATTTTTTCACCATATCTAATTTCTATTTGAGAGTACTTTAACAGATTTATAGTTATTTTTGACTTTACCACATACCATTCATAATAATTCAAATTAATCTAATATTTACCGACAAAGCCACAAATAAAAGGTCATTGCCTCAATAATGCTGATCTAAAGTCAGCCAAGATCTCGAAAACTAACAAACTACATTTGGTTTCCAACTAATTCAAAGAAGCTGACACATTACGCCATTAGTGTGACTGAACGAACTTCGACGTAACTAATTGAATTAAAGTAAACTTGAAGTAATAAATTGGAGCATTACTGAAAATGCTTTTAGTCGTATCATTACCACAATAATGATATGACTGAAATAATTTGGCACGTTTGATATAATTTTCTATCTTTCTGCTACACATTTATACCGTTAATCGTTTCTTAGCGGATGCCTACGTCATAACATCTACCTGCATGCCAAATTTCAGCCCGATCCGTCCAGTGGTTTGGGCTGTGCGTTGATAGATCACTATGTCAGTCAGTCATCAGTCAGTCAGTCACCTTTGAGTTAATATATATATATATATATATAGAAGATAGATAACTACGAGTATCAATGAAAGTTATCGTTTTTCTGCTCACGAGTTGGCACTACTGGCATGTGAGGTCTGACAGATATTACAATACTGTCATCAGTTGTCAAATTAAAATGTCAGTATTGTACCATCTGACAGACCACACTTGCCTCACTTTTATTTTTTTTAATTAGGTACTAGCCACGCTAGACGGAAGCTGGAGAGTCCGGAAAAAATCCGAAATAGAGGAGCTGGTGAAAGAGCCTAACATACTGGGCGTGATAAAATCACAGCGACTGCACTGGCTTGGTCATCTCGAGAGAATGAAGGAGGATCGTGGCGTCAAATCAGCCTACCTGAGAAAAGTGTCAGGAAAGCGCCCCAGATATTGCTGGAGAGACACTGTGGAGGCTGATCTGCGTGAGCTGGGAGCGGATAACTGGCGAGCCACCGCGCAGAACAGAAATATATGGCGCTCTCTCGTTTCGGAGGCCAAGATCCAGCTTGGGGCAGGGCAGTAAGTAAGTAGTACTAGCCACGCTCCAGGGCTTCGCTTTCGTAGGAATTTCGGTATAAAAAATACTCTATGTGCTATTCCCGGTATTTTTCTACCCGTGTACCAAATTTCATTGAAATCTGTCTAGTAGATTTTGCCTGATTGAGTAACACAAACTGACATATTCACAAACTTACATACAAACTTTTGCATTTTATAATATTAAGTAGTATTACACTAGCCGACAATTTTGAAACTTTTTTTGCTCTGAAACCAAACTTGTTTCTTTTTGTTGCTTTTATATGATACGAAATGGCCAATAATTATTTGCCATTTCGTAGTGGGGCGTAGCGTCGTAGCCGTATCGCTACGAAGCGTCGTAGCTGTAGCTACGCCGTAGCAGCGATCCCTGAGGCACCTGTTGCGGCTCTGTATATCGATCCGCTCTAAGTAGGCTATGTACGTATTAAAATTATTCTACATTGTGGGATTGCAAATCCGTACATTTTGGAATTGTGGCTTGAAGGATTATGAGTGGGAGATAATCTGTATTATGTAATGCTGTTGAGAGGATTTATCTGTTTATTTGCCAGTTAGATTTGAACTACTATCTTCTTTATGGATCTTTGTTTAAATGGAATGATAGAAGATATGATAGGCACAGTTAGTTTTTTAAATTAAGATTTGTGATCGGTATATGGGCCATAACACCCAGAGAGTAGAGATGACACAAATTCGCCACGCCTTTCTTTTGGTTTATTCGGTCGCTTGCAAAATTGACACACATACACACACTGACTCAGGTCAAACGACCTTTGAAGTGGTTTCTTTGACGACCGCTAGAGTGTGATATTTGTTGATACAGCTATACAAAAGCAAACTATTAGAAACTACACTTACAATGCTTTTGTATAGGATTGAATAAATACAAAAGTTATTTTTAATATTCCGGAAAAAGATTTTTTAATAAAATCCTCTTGCTTTCAGACGCCCAAAATTCTCACAAACGAATTATTATTTAAGAGATTTAAACAAAACAAAAAACCGGCCAAGTGCGTGTCGGACCACGCAAAAAGTAGGGTTCCGTAGTCATTTTTGGCACCGCGCTGTTTTGTATCATCTCCCTAGCCTTTTCCCGTATCTCACGGGGTTGGCTACCTAATCTAGGGGATTTGACGAAGATACTGTAAAGAAAAGGTAATGAATGTTTATATGGGGAATGTCGCTACAATAATTTTTTTTTTCAATATCAGGTTAAAAAGTAATTAAATATTAAGCTTCATTCAGTCCTAAAAGTAAAATATGTAAAAAAACTTTTTAAGTTTATACTGTTCTTTTGGAAAAAAGTATATATTTTTATTTTATTTATAAGTTCAAAAGTATTCATCACAGGATACTCGAAACAATTTTAAATAAGAGTTTCCGCGCCTGCTTCTTTACGTGAGTGATTTGAAGTGTATAGGTCCAAGACTTTAGAAATTACAGGGGGGGGGACACCGTGTAAACGACTTTGGCGGGCTACATCTCGCAAATGGTAAAGCTGATAAAAAGGTGTTATATGGAAACCCTACCTTATTTTCATAGTCCTTTTCAACGATACCCCACACAACGATACATAAGGGGGTGCACTCAATAAAATAATTCACCCCCCCCTTTTACATGTATGTGGAGGTATTAAAAAGGGGTAATTTAATTTTTTTGTATTTTTAAAAATGAAATCTACGAGTATATGTGAAGTATCCTCGAACCAAGTTACATGCAAATCAGTCCATAAACGTAGAAGATATTCTGCTGTGATAGACTTGGACGGACGGACGGACGGACTGAACGATCTTATAGTTCCTTGTCGGACTACGGAACCCTAAAAATAATTTTTTCATAATTTCAGCTTCAATTTAATTAACGTAAAACGTTTTGTTTTGTAGAACACTTTTGTTTCGTACTGCCCAACAAATTATGTTTGTGAAAAAATCCAAGCTTTTCGTGGAATTTGTTGTACGTCCGGTTACCTGTTGCGAAGGTTGTATCGATGGATTTAGATAAGGTTACTACTATATCAGTGATATCCGTACGTATAATAAAACTGTAACTGGTCTTTGTCTGTGGATAAAAGAATTCTCATTGTCTTTATTGCATTCATTTGTTGTTATACAAATGAATGCAATAAATGAGCTCTGCAAGGGCGTTGCAATTAAATTGTCAAAAAAATTAAAAACCTTTTAAAACTTAAACTTTTTTGAATTTAAGGAAAAACTGCTCGATAGATCTTTATAGCGCCACTGAAGTGATTGTGGATGCCAAAATGATTTATTAGTTTATTAACCGATCATTTCCAAGAGCTGCAATGCCGGATCCGTGCGATAACCGCTTGAAGGAATAATGCCAATATTTTGTGAATACACTAAAACAAAGTTTAACCTAACTACTTCGGCTATTTGAGGAATAGGAATTATAACCCAAGTTTGACAAAAAACTAATAAAGTTAACTTGATTTTAACAAAAAAATAACTGTTATTAGGTTTGGTTACATATCGCAAAAAGTTATGTAGTCACTTTTTTGTTATTGGTTGATGAAAGTTTGGTTGTGTATAAGTTAGTATTTTTTCAGTGTATGTATACAGAAAACAGGTATCCTTAGAGCATCGCTCTGATTTCAATGGAATTAATAGCGCACCAGTATTTTTTTTTTAGGAAAGTTAACAAAACTTATTTAACCTCATAATATTCTCGTGTAAGATGACCAAAGGGAGCATAAGCTGGTATTTTATGTGATTGTTTTTGAACATTTTAACATGAAATTTAATAAACTCGAAAGTATAAACGATGTAAAATATCTAATAAAGAATATATTTAATCCGCGAACAATTTTCCCTCCATTTTCCACGTAGTACGCAATACAAATTATACTTCCGTCGGGTTCCGTGAAGTACCTCACTCCAATTATTTGATTCGATTAAAATACTGACACTCGAAATATTCTCAACTGTGTAACTTTTCCCTTTTTTAGGGTTCCGTACAAAAATGAAAAAACAGAACCCTTATAAGGTCACTCGTGCGTCTATCTGTCTGTCTGTCTGTCCGTGTCCGTCTGTCACAGCCAATTGTCTCCGAATCTACTGGACCAAATCAGATGAAATTTAGTAGGATGGTGTAATCCTGTGACCCAAACACAGATGTGCAAAGTAACGAATATTTTTTAAATAAGGGTTATTTTCTGGGGACAAATTAGGAATTAAAAAAAAAGTTTTGCAAACCTTACTGTGTACATCAAATGAAAGGGTACGTTATGAGGATCTCAAATATATTTTTGTTATTATTGTAAAATAAATAGTTTAAATTATAGTAGTAAAATCAGCTACCTACTCCTTGTTCCGACCGACATAGTCCGATGTACCAAAACAAACATTAGATACTAAAAATACCGTATTTGAGGGATTTTGTTCTAGAATCCGTTTCGAGCAACAAATCGCACGGAAAGACTATCGTGGCAGGAATAATGGACGGGATTCTAAAGCTGAATCCTCCTCCCTGACTATCTCGAGACGTGTTTGTTCTACGGAATGTATAGAATGAACATTTTGCTACTTACATTTCTGCACTATTTACGGTAATTTTTGTGAGGGATATTTTTAGAATAAAATGTAATTTATATATTTGCTATCGAGCATGAATGAATGAATGAATAAATATGTTTATTTGCATTTGATATGGGTTACAGAAGATGTTACTAGAATAGTTTTTGCCTCCAAATCAGCCATTTTGAATAGCATGCAAAATTTAAATTAAATTATTTAAATTAGTCATAGTATGAGCATTACAATATTGATCAACATTTGGTATATCTCTCATTAAATCTGATTACATGCTCCAATAGTTAGAGTACCTCTCCATCTAAAAGCGTGTATATTTATATATAAAAAAAGAAGAAAAACTTAAGGTTTGAAATCAAGAAACTCCTTCACCGTATAAAATCCATGCTCACAAAGCCAGTCAAATAATTTTTGTTTGAAAGAATTGAACTTCAAAAGTTTTATTGATTCAGGTATATTATTATATATTTGTATACACATATAATAGCAATTTCTTTCAAACCGTGCTGTTTTGGCAATAGTTTCAGATACAAGTCTATCACTATTTCTGGTATTTATAGGAAATATATCTGAGCCATTTTAAATAATTTAATGTTACTCTTTCCAAATTTCGCAATTTCGAAAATATATAGGTAGCATTTTTTGAGCTAGATAGCAAATACGCTCTATTAAGTAATATGGATTTAAAGTTCTATTAGTTAAGGTTGGCAAGATACGTGGTAACTTAATACTTATATCGTACATTATTTTGCTGTTAACTTAAAATTGTTCATTATAAAATATAAATATACTAGCGGCCCGCCCCGGCTTCGCTCGGGTGGACAATATTTGTTTTTTAGGGTTCCGTACCTCAAAAGGCAAAAGCGGAACTCTTATAAGATCACTTTGTTGTCCGTCTGTCTGCCAAACTTTTTTTTCTCATGAACGATTAAAGGTATCAAGTTGAAATTAATAACGAATAATCGAATCCACGGTGTCTTTCAGCAAAAAAAGAATTAAAATTATACGTCAACGCGATCAAGAGATATTACCGTAAATATTGCGAATTTTCGCATATATTGCAATTTCAGGCAGCAATCAAAATTATGAAAATTGGCAAAAAGCAAGGTAGAACAGCCGGTTCACGACTTTCACGCTCCGAGTGATAGCTGCGCGCGGGAGCGGCGAGCGGCGTAACACAGAAGTCGAAAGATCTTTGACAACGCCACTGGTTTATTTCTTTATTTTTTGCCCATCTGCTCCTTCTGCAGTGGCGTAGTGAGACCCCGGCAGGCGAGCGGCAACAGTATCAGGGCGGACGTCGATTTGTTGCACTCCCGCCCCCCAACATGCATAGTCCGCCTCTGTCCTTGTGCCCTCCCTAGAAAAAATCCTGTATCCGCCATTGTGCTGTAGAATGTAGTCAAACGTTTCCACACTCATTCTAGTGTCATAAAACTTATTCGAATGTTTCCTGTAATCTTGGTATAAATTACGAAATTCGCCGCGAAGGTATATATTTTTATTTAGTTCGTGCTACTTTTAAAACAAAAAGGGATCATGAATACGTCCACCTAAACCGCTCCGCTAATCGCTACCACAGAATTAATATCCGCTACTGAGAGTATGTGGCGTGCTATAGACAAGCCCCGCCCGCCGCCGCTTAGACTCCCGCGCCGCGCCCCGCTTAGACCGAACGCGCAAAAAGTCGTGTACCAACCGTATTAACACTACTTATACAGAAATAAATCAGAAAATTAAATAAATAAATAAATATATACGGACAAATCACACAAATTGAGTTAGCCCCAAAGTAAGTTCGAGACTTGTGTTATGGGATACTAACTCAACGATACTATATTTTATAACAAATACATATATAGATAAACATCCAAGACCCGGGTCAATCTGAAAAAGATCATTTTCCATCTTGACCCGACCGGGGATCGAACCCGGGACCTCCGGTGTGGCAGTCCGGCGTGATGACCGTTGGGCCACGGAGGTCGTCAAAATTGTAAATATGTTGTTGGAAGTCTAAAAAAAAATGTTACCTACAAACTTATTTTTGCGCTGAATTCAGTATGAGTCTTAGGGATCGAACTGCAAAGTTAAGTTTGTTTTTGAAATTAGTAGGTCTTTTAGTGATAGCTTATAATGTGAGATGCTTTGCGTGTACGGAAGTTTGACTCGTACTTGGCCGGTTTTTGTATGATATTTACGTTATTACCTCCTATTAAAATGAATACATACCAAAACGCGCCCGGCCCGCTCAGAGATTACTGCGCCTTGCGCCTTTGCTAGCTAGCGCTAGTATAGGTGATTTCGGGGCGGATTGCCGTTTTTTTAAATAACTCGTAGTATTTCGTAAACTATTGATCCAAATTACATGCAGTAAAAAGCAAATATTAAGTATATTAAGTACTTGTGACGATAGACTTGTTTAATTTGATAAGGATCAATATCACCAGTTAAAAAAACATCTAACGATTTTAATTATTTTTAAAACATTTAAGTAGTTACTGTGGCTGAAGTATAAAAGCTAGATATATGCTATCGCGGACTTTTTTGTAGATCTATTAAAGATACACAATTCCTCCATACATTGTTTTGTTACATCTCTAAGGGATTGGACAGCGTTTTCGATAAAAGCTGCCGGGCGGCAAATTTTTTTCCGACTTCCTTAACAATTATCGTCATATTTCAACTAATATACATAAAACCTACACAAATTATACACTAAAACCTTCCTCAAGAATCACGCTATCTATTAGTGAAAACCGCATGAAAATCCGATGCGTAGTTTCAAAGATTTAAGCATACAAAGGGACATAGGGACAGAGAAAGCGACTTTGTTTTATACTATGTAGTGATAGTGATAGTGAAGTGATGTAGTGATGATAGTGATAGTGACACGGACAAATCACACAGATTGAGTTAGCCCCAAAGTAAGTTCGAAACTTGTGTTATGGGATACTAACTCAACGATACTATATTTCATAATAAATACATATGTATATAGATAAACATCCAAGACCCAGGCCTATCTGAAAAAGATCATTTTCCATCTTGACCCGACCGGGGATCGAACCCGGGACCTCCGGTGTGACAATCCGGCGTGATGACCGTAGTACTTTTAAATATTTGTCGTAAAAAATATGACAAAGAAAGCACGTACATTGGCAAAAGTATTAAATATCGAAACAATATACTTTGAAAAATAAATTCGACAAACAGCCGAATACTGCTCTTACTTCGCTTCTCAAAGCTGACATATTTATCTACATCGGAAATCGAATCGAGTCGAGAACAAAACCGATACGCGAATGTATCGATAAGGTCTGAAATTCCTAACGTACTCGTAGTCCCTGACATAAACAAACAACACATCGACATGGCCATAATTAAAGGTCCTTCTATCAATTTTGCAACTTATTCGCCGAATTATATTGTTGCTATTTTTACTATGCTTTTGCGAGTTTCAATATTATGTATCTTCGGAAAGTGACAGTCGACTAAATCCTAAATTCTGTTTGTATCATAAAGCTAATCAGGATGTAAATAACACTATGGATTGTATAGCATTATCTCTGTCGCACACTACCCATGTGACGTCACATAAGTAGTTTACGTCAGAGATATCTCCAAAGCCGAATTGCTTTTACACAGTTCGATTGACGGACGATGTGAGGATCTTTGTTTTATAGATAAACTAGCTTTCGCCCGCGGCTTCACCCGCGTAAATTTCCTACGAGAACAGTGCTTTTTCCCGGGATGAAAGGTACCCTATGTCCTTCTCCGTACTTCCAGCTATGTGTACGCGAAATTCCAGGAAGATTGGTTCAGTACATAAAGCGTGAAGAGATAACAAACAAACAAACTCACTTTCGCATTTATAATATTGGTTAGGATAGGGTACCTGAGTGTGATGTGAGTTCTAGATACAATTTCCTAGCAGTACAGAAACAATATCACGTTTTTATCCCTAACGGGGTCGACAGAGTCTTGAGACACGATGGCCACGTTTAGCTGGATAGGGTTGGAATTGAGATTCAGATATAATGACAGTTAGCTAGCCCATCGCTTGAGTAGAAGCTGTTTCCCTTGATTGACTTCTACAATCTGCGCGAGAAGAAGCTGGCACATTCTATGTGATTTCTTCGCTCTCAGAGCAGCATGTAAGGACCAGTTTCTTGGCATTGCCATTGCTAAACCGTTATTTTCACTTCTACCTGAACACCTTCTAAACGCCTTGCCTATAGAAATAATAAAGGACTTTTTGTATGTATAGCACGTAGCTTATCGCTTGAAATATACACAAGCATACACACAAGTAGGGTAAAGTTAATTTTAGTTAAACTGAGCAAAACTAAACGTCTATGTAAAGTTAGTAAATCATATTAATATCATAATTTGACTTGTTTTCACTTACATCTTCCTACCGCGTCTGAAAATAGTGATTCATCATAGAACGCCGGCCTCGTGAATCATCGCAAACCACAGCTCTATAAAAACCGAAATAGATTGGGAGCTATCAGGAACTGTGGTATACACGCGGCATTGTTACCGCAATTATAAAGTCGATCGGCTATCGAGATTAAAACGGGAAAATTCTAATCTTAATATTTTCAAAGTGTGAATATAGGTCAAGCAACTATTCAGATTTTGTCGGTGTACCAAGTGATGAATTTGGTAGGATGTATGTGTGAAGGAGGATACAGGTAGGATAGAGTCTGAATTAAAAATAAAAATAAAAAACAAACTACCAAACTACTACTGTTTTATAAACAAACTACCTCCCGAGTTGCGCAATACAATACATCCAAAAAATATCAAAATCACATTAAAGAATTATTTTCTAGATAATTTAGACTCATCTAGTTCCTAAGTAGGTATTGATATAGTATTAAGTTATTTTATAGGATAGATGTAAACTTACACTAGTAACATAAAGACAAACCTCATGGTTTTTATATGTTATTATTTAAGACTTAAATTGATTAAGTACTTTTATATGATAAATAAATAAAAAAAATAAAAAAAATCATAAATTCATGTTACTAAACTGTACTTCAAGCGAAGATCCTGTCTTTTTCGTTGCTCTTGTCAAATTCCATGTCAATAAAGTACTCTCCTCTCATATAGAAATTTGATCTATTGAAAAAATTCCTGCTCGCATGGAATTTTTTCGCCATCTGTCTGTCTGTCTCAGCCTAAAGACGTCCACTGCTGGACAAAGGCCTCCCCCAAGGATTTTATCCACGGGGGGTTTTGCCGTAATCGCCACGCTTGGCAGGCAGGTTGGCGATCGCAGTGTGATGGCATAGTACGCGGAAAGATACTGCTGCCCATCCTCCGGTGTTTTAAATCCCTTAGTCGCCTCTTACGACACCCATGGGAAGAGATGGGTTGGTGCTATTCTAGGGCCACACCACAGGCCAAATTTTCCAGTTAATTTTTCAGACAATGTTTAAGATAATGTGTTTTTGACATCTTACAGAAAATGTGTTAAAAATGTCAGACACTAAAATAATAATGTTTAATTGTTTAGTCTACCTTTGTAACCGAGCTGAAATAGACAGCCAAAACTCATTAACTAAACGAAAATAGTCTGGAGGTGTGAAGGATACTGCCACAAATCAAGACAACTATTTTGATCTCGGCTATTTAACAGACTGAATTAAAATGACATATTAAATAAAGTTCCCGTGTTTAATTACTATTATGGTATCACTGGGAATATTATTGAATTTTCTTTCAGGAAAGTTGTTCAATATCATTCGCTGAACTTTTGTAAATATTTAATAAAATAAGTGTTTTTATTAGCTAAAGCACAATTTTACTAAAGCAATCAAATTATTTTTATACCATTAAAGCTTCCCAATTACAATCACCTGCAATAACCTTTTTAGGAAACGACCCATTAATTGCCCTAGTTGACCCCAATGTTTACAAAACGTTCGTTATCATAACATCGTATCGTCGATTAAGGTAGCCCTTCCTTTATTCGATAACAATAAAGTTATTTCATTGCCTTACGTGGTGAGGGGTGGCCTGGCCATGGCCAAGTAGTGTAAGCTTCCGAAAAACGCAGGTTCGAATCTCACACGACTCTTCATGTATGTAGGGAGGTACCTCATGAGTTTATAGATCAATTTGACCATAAGTAGGTAGTTGGACAAAGGCCTCCCCCAAGGATTTCATCCATGGAGGGTTTTGCCGTTTTTTTTTTTTTTTTTTTAGGCCTTTGTCCAACAGTGGACGTCTTTCGGCTGAGAGAAGAAGAAGAAGGTAGTTAATATTTATTATATAACATCTGCCAAATTTGGATCTAGTAAAACAAGATTATTGGCTAGAATAGGAAATGGAGGCAAATAAAAACGACGACGTCGTAGAATTTTAACCTGGGATTTTTATCACTATCTTAATTGTTATACTGTCACTACTTCGCCACTAGCAAGTATATAGATTTTTTTATATTTGATAGCAGATACGCTATTAAAAATATATATAGGTATTTATTTTTAGATTTTGAGCATCTCAGATAATTAGATAATAGTCGTATAATGACCTGGTCGCGGGTTCAAGTCCTGTTCGCATGGAATTTTTTCACCATATCTAATTTCTATATGAGAGTACTTTATATATATAGGTACTTGAAGAGAAAGATTAATTGCTTTTCCAATTAATTTCTTTCCCCACATGAGCTGCCAGTGAGCTAAGTCTTCACAGTCGAGCGAGCAGCCCAACCAGACGTCGCTCATTTCGCTCAAATAAGCACCGTTAATTCGATTAAAGCCACCGAAAATGCTCACATGGATTTCATGTTTGTTCAAGTTTTCTCTGTTGATTTCTGTGTTTAATTTTACAAGGGTATGATCCCGTAAAAGATTGTGTGACACTTTTTTTAAATCAGGGTTGGTAGTCATTTTGTCATTTTTTAATACTATTGTATAGATTAATAGCTTTAAAAACAAATTAATTTAAGATTAGTATTTCATTAGAACTTTGCTCGATTTTTTATGAAGTATTTCACAATTTACGCAAATGAAAAAGTCGATAATTAGTCATGAATTATTATGATCGATAGTTTTATGTATTCACAAATATATAAAACGTAGTTACATCCATACTAATATTATAAATGCGAAAGTTTGGATGTGAGTTTGTGAGTTTGTGAATTTGTGAGTTTGTGAGGATGTTTGTTACTCAATCACGCAAAATCTACTGGACGGATTTCGATGAAATTTGGTACAGAGGTAGATAATGACCTGGAATAGCACATAGGCTACTTTTTATCCCGGGAAAAAGCACTGTTCCCGTGGGAAATTCACGCGGCCTATTCCGCGCGAAGCCGCGGGCAAAAGCTAGTATAGTATAATCATGGATATGTTGAGTAGACTCTTTGTCAACATTAGGTAAGCCAATATAGAGGGAACAAATACTCCCAAGGCACTTTTTATTTACTCACTGATATACCGCTCAAACAAGCGATAAGAGATGATGGCATATACCTACTGAAGTAGTACAGTAAACATCACATCAACCTACGCAAATTCATTGCAAATTCGCCACTATCCTACTAATATTATAGATGCGAATGTTTGGATGTGAGAATTTTTGTGACTCAATCACGCAAAATCTACTGGACGGATTTCGAATAAATTTGTACAAGGGTAGAAAAATACCGGAAATAGCACATAGGGTAATTTTTTTCCCAAAATTTCCATAATATTATTCAGAATCTCGAAATTTCCACAATTCAATTGCCTCCCGTGGGAATTTCGAGATTTTTTTCGGCATACTTACATCTAGTAGGTATTATTTATTTTTTTACGACCTCTGTGGCCTTCTGGTCATCGTGCGAAGCTATCACACCATTAGAGTTATTTATTCCTATGGTCACACCGGAGGTCCCGAGTTCAATAAACCCCTGTCAGGTCAAGATGGAAAATGATCTTTTCTGATTGACCTTGGTTATATACAAAATATAGTGTCAATGAGTTAGTATCCCATAATACAAGTTTTAAACTTACTGTAGGTCTAACTCAATCTGTGTGATTTATCGATATAAAGGTTTTTTTTTTATATCGTTGTATAGCTATTTTGTCTGATTGCCCTATAAGATATAGTTTCCGTTTCTGGTTTTAGTTGAGCCTGAATTAAGTTACGGTTTAGTAGGTCATCGGTCACAGCTTTGCTTGAATGGACAGGTTCACCTTACATCCTTGTTACGTTAAGCCCGAGCTATTTACCCACTTGTGTTTAACTGCTTCTTCCGCAATTTCCACAGACTTTTGAACCAAAAGCAAACAGAATTGCCATCTGTCTTTTATATGAAAACTAGCTTTTGTCCACGCCTTCGCCCCGTAATTTTCGTTTTCATACATTTCACCCCCTTATGGGTGGAATTTCCAAAATACTGTTGTAATGCTAACAAAGATGACCAATCAGTAAGCAGCGTTTAATTGTAGCGTAAAGTGGGGCTTTTCTAACAACATGTGCGACTGTGGTGCGATTCAAACATTGGATCACCTCCTGGCATGTTCCAACTATCCCCATTTCGTGCACCTTGGAGGACCTAAACGAGGCCAAGGACAACGCAATTGCCGTGGCCACATACTGCTCTCATCTGATCTGATATACTAGCCATTCCGACTCGAAAAGAAGAAGCGTTTAATTTTATAAGTATAGAAGATTTAAATAGCTGATGGAACGGGCAAAGCACAGTACACAGACAGCCCAGAATAGAACGTCCTGGCGCCTAAGAACGAGGAGGGCCGACCCCGAATAAAGGGAACAGACAAGGAAGAAGAAGATTCAAATATCTATTCAGATGGTCAGCGCCCTGACGCTCACTTAAAAACAAGAGTACCTATCGAGAAATAAGTAAAAAAATGCAAATTCTTTGAACAAATATTCGGTTCAATTGCGTGTGTGAGGGTTATTCGACTTGTAAATATTGCATCGATGCCACTTCTATTTGTAGTAGTATTCCAAATTCCGTGGCAATTCCACTATTCCGTCCTTTTCTTGGAACTCGTTAATGAAGATAAGTGTCAGTTTATTGTTGATAGCTCGAGGTCTGATCGTAATCGGAGGAAATTCCATAAAATCCTTTTTATTGCGGTAAAAATGATTGGTTTGGCGTAATTTCTGGATATATGAAGACGTATCAAAATTTTCGTATACAACTATGTTTAAGTATTTTATTTAATCAATAAAGCTCGGTATCAATATCAACGGCGAGTACATCACTCACCTTCGATTCGCTGACGATATCGTAGTCATGGCTGAAACCTTGGAAGACCTAGGCACAATGCTCGATGGCCTCTGTAGAGCCTCTCAACAAGTGGGTCTAAAAATGAACATGGACAAGACGAAAATTATGTTTAATATCCGTGTCGCACCCATTCCTCTGAAGGTTGGAGACTCTACACTCGAAGTTGTTGACAATTATGTATACCTGGGACAAACAGTTCAGTTAGGTAAGTTCAACTTTAAGAAAGAGGTCAATCGTTGAATCCAGCTCGGCTGGGCAGAGTTCGGGAAGCTTCGCGATATCTTCTCGTCCAAAATACCGCAGTGTCTCAAGACTAAGGTCTTTGACTAGTGTGTGTTGCCAGTAATGACATACAGAACAGAGAGTGGTCGCTTACTATGGGCCTCATAAGAAGGCTCAAGGTCACCCAAAGGGCGATGGAGCGCGCTATGCTCAAAGTTTCCCTGAGTGATCGAATCAGAAATAAGGAGATCCGTTGGAGAACTAAAGTAACCGACATAGCCCGCAGAATCGCCAAACTTAAGTGGCAGTGGGCGGGGCACATAGCTCGTAGAACAGACAGCCGTTGGGGCAAAAAAGTTCTCGAGTGGCGACCACGAACTGGAAAACGTAGTGTTGGCAGGCCTTACCGGCGGAGACGCGGGCTGCAGCTGTTAGTTGCAAATATATTTGAAACTAGCTGTCGCCCGCGGCTTCGCCCGCGTGAGTTTCGCTTAGATGAAAAATCTCTCTTGGAGCTTTTCATCAGATGTTCCAGATCTTTAATTTTTATACGTCAGCAGAAAATGCTCATCAGGTTGAACGATTTTTGCTAAGGCGCCATTTCCATATATGTTATAGTGTAGCTGGTCTCTTGGAGCTTTTCATCAGATGTTCCAGATCTTCAATTTTTATACGTCGGCAGAAAATGCTCATCAGGTTGAACGATTTTTGTTAAGGCACCATTTCCATATTACTTATAGTTTAGCTGTTCCGTTATGGTTCTTCATCAGGTGTTCCAGTTATAGCCTATATGTTGCCCAGGCTTAAAAGCTATACAACAAAAAAAGTTTCATTCAAATACGTCCAGTAGTTTTTGCGTGAAACGCGTACATACATACAGACAGACAGACAGACAGACAGACAGACAGACAAGAAATTCCAAAAAATTTTTTTTGCTGTCTATTGTTCTTTTTAGGTCTCCCTCTATCCATTTTAGTCAAAAATATTAAATGTACAGACAAAATATTTTTACTGTTTTATTATATGTATAGATGTATAGATTATGTCTTCATTCAACTGGTGTAATTTTATTTTGTTTATTTAGCAACATGGATAACTATAAATTTAAACAAAAAAATGAATTACTACCTAATAGATTTCAGCAGATGTGATACCTATATCTAGGTAAATCAAAATAATTATGTGATATTTCCCCAAAATCATTATTTTTTATATAAACACAATTCATTATTATATTGATACGCGTTGCGTTGTTTCGTCATAGACTGACGAGACACCGCAACGATTAAATTCAGGTTACAAGTGACAAAGGTTCTTAGGCCACAATCGAACAATATTAGCAGAACCACAGATTAAATAATACTAAGCCGAACGAACCGAAACTTAGCTCTTCAAAACTGAACATCAAAGTAGAAGCCTTTGCTAGATATTTAATGATGTAATGTTACGATAAGGGGGAAAAGGACCTAATGTTCGATCGGTCGGAAAAGGACGGCGTTAAAGAAATTGTTCGGAACTTTTCTCAAACAAAACCACTTAAGAATTAATAGCAGCGAACTTTTGTCCTGATTGACGTGGACTAACCGATTTATTTGAGATTTAACAAGGCCTTTTTTTTCTGGTAGTAAAGGTTTGATAGGCTTGGGAAATAAACCCGATTTAATTTAAATCATTAGGCGTTACGTAGGTAGGTATAAGTATATTGCATTGAGAGTTAGTTCAAGGCCTAATTAACTAAGTGCTAATTGATATAAATATGAACTGAGTTGATTACTACCTACCTATAACTACATTTTTTTTACAACATAGGGCGGCAAACGAGCAAGCGGGTCACCTGATGCTAAGCGATCACCGCTGCAAATAATATATTAACTTAGTTTAAAAAACCTCCCCCAAAGATTAAACCATAAATAGTTATTATTAACATGAAAACTAACTTCAATAAATTTTAGTTACTTGCTCTACTTATAGAAAAGCTTTTCCTTAGAAAAGTAGATTAAAAATAAAAAAGATCAAGATACACATCTTAAATAATTTTGACACAAACACGTCAGAACTTATTTGTATGAGCGTATAGATAACGTGCGTAGGACATATAAGAAAGTTCACTTAAATTTAGCTCTCTGCACATAGGGACGCTATCTCTTATTTTATTTTATTTTTTTATAACATAGGGCGGCAAACGAACAAGCGGGTCATCTGGTGGTAAGCGGTCACCGCTGCCCATGGACTACTGCAACACCAGGGGTATCACAAGAGTGTTGCCGGCTTTTCAAGAAGATGTAGACTCGTTTTTTGAAGGTTCTAATGTCGTATCGGTTCGCCACCGCAAGAAGTTGGTTCCACAGTTTGGTCGTACGTGGCAAGAAGTGTCTTTTAAAACGTATGGTGATTGAAAGTCAGTCATCCAGATGGTATGGATGAAACTTCAACCTGTGACGGATGGTACGGTGGTGAAATTCTGCGGCAGGTATAACGTCGAACAATTCATCAGAGCACTCCCCATGATAGATTCGGTACGAAATATCCACGTAGATGAAGCTTTATGGCAAAGCTAGTCGGTATATGTGCCTCGAAATATTTCCTAATGCTATCAAAATTTCAATTTTGCCCCAGTAATGTTATAACGGTAGTTCGTTAAAGAAACAGTTTTCAATCGGCTTAAAATGGTTTGTTGTTGTAACTGAATAATGAACTTTAGAGGCTTTCGTTTAAAGTTTAATTCTATTTACTACAAGTTGCCCTTTGTCTAGTTCAACTTGTTAAATTGTGTTAACGTTGTTTCTCTTTTTGGATTTCCTTGTTACTAAAGTGTACTAAAAGAAATTGCGTATTTTATCAAATAAGGGATGGATGAAAAACGTGCCCTTTTTATAAATTAAAAATTATTAATAGCAACGTTTGGCAATTGATTCCGGTCTCGTGGAAATTGTCCTATAAATACCCGCCTTATTTTAGCTTTGTTGGTCATGGCTTGGAATTTTTTGAAAAATTATTTAGTAATATGTATTTTGCTATAAAAATGACAAAGTCATAATCAGTTCACAGTTTGCTTGTTCATTGCTCATAGATTTACACAAGGACGAGTTGTAAACTTCTTCAGACAATTTAATAATTGCAACAGAGTTAAGCGTTCTTATAACTGTCCTCAAACCCTACTATATGTAATTAATTGCACCCGACTTCGCTCCCTTTTTGCTGAATACTATATAGGTACTCTAGGTATCTATCATTCCATTAAAATCCGTCAGATTCTATTGGCATGTTTGATTAACATACATCTATATTTTTATCTTCTTCTAAAGGTGCCTCTCCAACTAGTGAAGGTTAGCGATTAATATGCTCAAGTCCTTCTTGTCCTTAGCTCGACGGAACAGCTCAGCAGCATTCGCTATCCCGGTCCACTCTCGGATGTTTCGCAACCAAGACTTTTCCGTCTTCCGACCTTTCTCTTTCCAGCGACTTTGCCCATCATTATCAGCTGCAGGAGGTCGAATCGCTGATGTCTATATTTTTATAAGCTTATGTAATTATTTGTTAGACTAGGATATTGAAAAATATATGCCATAAAGTCATTACCATTTTAAATCTACGGAGTTGTTTGTCTTAGCGTCCGCCATATTGTTGGTTTTCCCGCAAAGAGATTACTTTAAATCTGTGAGGTCATGTTTCATTGTGTTGGTAACCTTTCCCGATCCCTTCTTTATCGTTGTTTGAAATCAATAGGGGAATATAAATAATGGGCCGAGCATAAAATTGCGATAAAAATCTGCCTGAGTCAGAATTTCTTTATTGGAAAATTACCCGTGCTGGTGTTTTCGACTGCATTGCAATTTGTGAAAAATATTGAATGGTATACTTATAAATATGGAATTTATTGTGAAAATAAAAATATCTGTGTATTTTATGAAATTATCCAATCATAAATATTCTTTTAATCATATAAATTATATTTATCATATTGGAAGATTTTATCATATTTATCATGAAAGGAAACATTTATATTATTTATTTAATAATATACTCACAAATCATTTAATTGTTACTGTATATTTTGGGTATTAATACAAGTATATATAATAGAAAAAAAGAAACTAAAACCAAAATACTTCGGAAGGAATGATTGTCAAAATAATATAACACATATTTATTTATATCTTACTATGAGGTATTTCGTGTTATGAACGCACCTAAATACAATCATCAATTTTCTTGAGAAGTCAAAAAATTTATCGTATTTTACTAGAACTACACTACTGGAGGATTTAATACTTTTAGTCGAATATACCAACCTACCCAACCTACAAGGGTACATTTGTAGAGCATTGAATTGGAAATATCGTGTTTTAGGAAATTGGGTGTCTGACTGTCCGTTGAAGTCTCAAAAAGTGGAAATAGGGTCGTGTATAAATAAGTAGAGTCGACGGCGAACATTAATAATGCAAAGCGCATCGGTTCGGATCGGACACCGTTTGAGATGGAACCTATTTTAAAACGCCTTCTCTTGAAAGATGTACATACTACATATACACATATAGGTACTACTTCTTTGTACGAGTAGCTTTTAAAAGTCCGAAAGAGAATCTAAACTTATATTATAATTCCTATTTCATTGGTTGAACTAAAATCAAACGTATCTAAGGATTGTATGATGCGATTTCAATCTTTTAGTAGGTTTGCATTAGAGCGACAAATTGTATTAATAGCTTGTATTGTTTCTCAGATAAAAATACAGCAGGTCTGTGACATTTCTATTTGTCTGTTTCTTTTGATACCAACTCTAAAATTACGTAGTAATAATTGAATAATTAACTGATTATAGTTAAAACTACAATTTCAGCTATATTTCTGACTACAGACAAAATTCACCAATCAATATAGGTAACATCTCAATGAAGGAAACTTTATTTCTTTAACAGAGAGCGGATAATATTAAATTACAAGATTTTGGGTGCTTGTTACTGAACAACGAATGTGATTTTGGATTACGCTCGTTATTTCTATGTTCTTCAGTATACGCCGAAGATAGGATTGAAGTGTATTGATAAATAATTTTGCAAATGTAAGAGAATGCTTAAAAATTCCAGAAATAAATGTACTTAAATTTTAGGCAAAAATGAGTATTCAAATTCTACTTAAGTAGCATCATCAAAATTTTAATTCGAACTGAATAGTGAAATTGTTCTTTGAACTTTATCAGGGACTAGCTGGCGCCCGCGGCTTCGCTCGCGTTAATCCTTTCTTAGCGGATGCCTACGTCATAACATCTACCTGCATGCCAAATTACAGCCCGATCCGTCCAGTGGTTTGGGCTGTGCGTTGATAGATCACTATGTCAGTCAGTCACCTTTGAGTTATATATATACTCGTAGATTCATAGTTTTCGTAAAAGATACGGTTAAGTGAATCTAAAAAAAAATGTTAGCATCGGACCTGGGTAATTTTTCAAAGTTTCATGAGCTTCTTTGGCATTAATTACCAAAGTTTAAGTACTAAAAGATAAACTATATCTACAGACAAATTACGAATTAAATTAGCTCTCTCAAAGGCTTTTCGAGGCTGTTCAGCACTTGATTGCGAGTTAGGAATTAATAATAGATGTGTTGTCTGATCCCTAGCTTGTATTGGGATGCAAATCTGCTTCGAGATGTAATCTGATTCTATTCAGAGTAACTGAACTCCGGTCTATTGATAAGATTTAGGCATTGATTTAGGTGCCTCCTTGATATAGCTGGGTAATAATGTGATTTGTGAGAAATCAGTTTCTAAGAATTAGGTTTGCGCTTCGACGTTACTGCAATATATAAAATAATACACTTAACTAAAAAAAATCGTGAATTATTTTTAAGACACATTACATACTTGCGATAAGGCCGTCTATTGTACATATTTTACCTATTATAAGTCTCAATTTGTATCCTTTACGTGTTTTGGTGCAATAAAGCATTTTTACTTACTTACATTATAGATGAATATTTTATATTATGAAATCATTCAAATCAGTTTAGTGAAATCTACATAAAAATTTATGTGGAGTAGTTAGGATTAGGTATTAGAACTAACTACAGTAGCCCACAAATAAAAAAAATCCAACACAAAATTGTAATCAACTTTAGATAGTTCACTAAATTTTGACCCCGGTCTCTCACCCACTGCACATTTGCACAACCTTAGGAGTGGAATTTCCAAACTGCTTAAAGAACCTTTCTGAATATTTTTATTATCGATTTTGTCTCTGCAATGATATCCCAATCAGTCAACGTCCAATTTAGTATATATAGTTTATATATAGAGATAAACGACTACTCAATCATCTAGCAGAAAAAATCTCCATTGCGTCGGTTCGGCTGGCCTTGTGATTCTACTAATTCCGGATGCGATTATAGGTATTATTATGTCGTTGCGTCCTTTTCATGCACTAATGACCATAAGTGACACAGAAGAGTAGGTTTAGGTACTTTGAGTTTTCTCTTACAGTTTATTCTTTTCTCCCTTTCATCTCCATTTTGAAGCGAAGATGGTCTTCTATTTCTTTCACTCTTCTATATCCATATCAATCTGAAGAAAAAGTAGGAAAGCGGACTCCGACGCGAATGCTGAGGATGCATCCGAGAAAACGCTCAGGTGAGAGAGAGAGAGAGAGAGATCTATATCCGTTTCAATCTTTGATATCTGATCAAATTTAGGTTAAAATATCTTATAGGTTACTAGCTTTCGTCCGCGGCTTCGCCCGCGTGAATTTCCCACGGGAACAGTACTTTTTCCTGGGATGAAAGGTACCCTATGTCCTTCTCCGTACTTCCAGCTATGTGTATGCGAAAATTCAGGAAGATTGGTTCAGTAGATAAAGCGTGAAGAGGTAACAAACAAACAAACTCACTTTCGCATTTATAATATTAGTTAGGATTTAAAAAGATTCCCTCACAAAAATAGCCATGTCAATTGAGTTAACATTAACTAAATCCTATTCAGAATATTTTCTATTCCGAAAAGCAAAACTTTGGAAGAATGTTGAGTGAAGCGGTGTTCTGATCCTTTCTTGTTTGTTTAGGATCCAATCCCGCCACGGTGTCTTATTGAAAAAAGTTTTCAAAGGCAATCTCAAATTAAACTCTAAAGTTACTCGAATCGTTGCCTCCGAGATGAATGGCTGTCTTAAAAGACGATTAACTTTTACACTTTGTAGTGTACTCAGGTTGCATCAATATTCAACGAATTTGATGATAAATAATCTGCATTCGTCAACTACGTCTGACTAAACATGATTGACTATCCCACAATCTTCCTGAAATTTCCTGAAATAGTTAGAAATACTGAGAATAACATACCTCTCATTCCGGGAAAAAGCACAGTTCCCGTGGAAAAATTTACGCGGGCGAAGCCCCGGGCAAAAGCTAGTAATAAATAAATGTTGGTATGGGGGCAAAAAATTGCTATTGCTTCTCTCCCCGCGCAGTTTGTTACATATTTGGGAAAGGGCTATAAACTGTAAATTCCTATCACAGACGATGGAATAGTAACCTGTCACTATATCTGAATCTCAATTCCACTAAAAAGCCCAATAATAATATAAAAAGAAAAACAAATTCCTAATTATCATAACAGCATTACTGTGTTGTTTTTTTTTTGGGAAACACTGCTGATAATATGGCCCTAATGCCGATCATAGAGATGAAAACTATGTTGTCTTCTCGAATCCGACTAATTTGTTCTTAAAATGACATTGCGAACTAAAAATAAATAAGTACTATGATTAAGAATAAAAAATTACCTCTATAGGAAAATGCCCATCATCCAATATATCCAACACAAAGGCAGCCTTTGTTTGATTTTCTTTTGTCCAAAAATACATTTACACCCAGAAATTTGAATACACTTTTTTTGGCAAAGGTCACGTTTTCTCAACAAAAAATGAGAGGTCATTTGACAAAGCTACCTTTGAATGGTTCTTGGATCTGGGCGCAGATGTTGAGTGTGAAGTGAGATCGAAGTGGGGTGTTGGTAAGAAAACGCCTCAAATACATTTCTAATACAAAATTTTAACAATCAGATCAAGAAACATGCTGCGTAAAAGGTAAAAATAATCTTGTATTTTGTGATCTGATTTTAAGTTATGAATTTCCATAATCAAATGCGAAAGTTAAGTTGATGTTAGATATTAGTTCATCTTAAATACTGAATTAATCCGAAATGGAAATTTACAGAATGAATAATACCGCAGACAAATATTTGTTTGAATTATTCATTTAGACCGTTAGTGACTACCTATATACGAAGGTATATCCATATAAGAGATAATCTTCAACCGAGTGTTTGAGTTACTGACAGACAACGCACGAACAGCCTAAACTACTGGGCGTAGGAAGCTGAAATTTGGCATGTATGTAAGTGTAGGGGAGAAAAAAGAAAGGATTTCCCGAAATTCAAGTCACTGGCCCATGTAAGTCTAAAATATGTCTAAAACGGAGTAAAATTCTCCTCTAACATATTGTAGAGTGATGGCCATATTGGCCATTCCACAAAAATATTGCCGTGGCGAGTTGGGTGCTGCAATATGGAAACGTTAATAAACGTTGTCATCTGACGGCCGCTATGAGGGGCTTTTCATGACTGGATATTGTCTGCTACAAACGCTGTGGCCAAGTGGATGGTTAGCTCGTAATTGCAATATAATCTTGGGTAACTAGTACTACTAGTATAATTTTTTAACAAACCAATTGTTTAAAAAATTATACTAGGAAATTTAATAAGCGAAGTATTTAGTTTATTAAATTACCTGTAACATTTTGAATCAATATTTCTTAAAGTTTTATATAAATCATTATTTCTAAAAAACTACTGTTCGTTAATTTTAGCTAAAGCGAATTCATATTATTTCAGTTGTAAAAAAATAAGAAATCCTATACATCATTATATTCTAATGCGTACTCGTACAAATGAGATTCAAAAATATTGGTTACCGACGCTCTCTTCGCGTCGCCCGATAAATATTTTTCTAAAATTTCAGTATCAGTTTTCAAAGATATACATATTAAAGATATGACGTATCACTTCCAAAGGACGATACGTCATGTTATAATCAGGTCTGGGATCGGAGTAAATAAAGACAGATTGTGACAACCTTGAAACGTAGCTAATATTACCTTTTCGTGATCGTACCATATGACATCGATGTGTAAATACCAAAACGACAGTATAATGACCCCTTCTCGTGCGTAGTAAACCTACGCAAATCAATATTGGCATCGATATGAAATATATCCCTAAGTTTCAAAGGAGGCTCCCTTTGAAACTTAGGGATATATTTTATATCATTTCTTTCATTTCTTCAGTACTTATCCCACTATTATTAAAAAGAGAATGTTTGAATTGGACAAATTTGGATTCTATAAATAAATATATATCTACTGAAATAAAATATTATAGAAGTACGAAAATGATTCATTCCAGTATGAGTTAATTCTGTGAGTTTTATCTGTTGATAAAAAAATATTCACGAAATATTTGTGTTTTGATACGACAAGTGGAGCGGACACATCTTTCAGCGTTTTCCCTCCAGTTTTCTTCTCGCGATGACAATCGTAAGTACATTCTTCCGACGATGCGATGACGCGATTGGCGTCGGAGGAACATTCCTTGATCAAAACAAACTAAAAACAAATATCAAAAGAATGCAGAAAGCTTCAGCAACCCACTTATTTTTGCATTTGTTTCAAATGTTTTCATACAAATTTTGAATATTGCACCCCTAAGGATGAACAATAATAAAATTCAATAGCTAGTCACTATAAAAAGAATAAAAACGCGAAAAAGTCGAAAATAATATTAGCAATATGTACAGTCACGATAACAATGCATGGTAGTTACTGAAACAAATGGTGTGTAAACGCCTAACATTGCTTTAATCTACTCGTATTAAGAAAAGCAGAGTAATGTGTAAACAGAGAATTCAAATTCCAATGCTGCTCTGTGCAGAGAACATTGTTTTTACGAGTCTGTGATTTTTTATGTTTATTGCCCAATAATTTTCGCATAAACCGTTCATATTCCCAAATCAGAATGGTACAATAAGCTTCAAGTTATGTCTTCACTCGCGTTATTGGTTTGAAACAGAGATAACAAAATTGTATTGATTTTCAATTTCATCATTACCCACGACGAGTCGGAACGGAAATGCGTATAGGTTGAGAGGTCATTTGTTTATTTTTCAGCCCTACCTGTGGCCCTACTTAACTTCTGAAAAAGGACATAATAGCCTACGGAATAAATAATAAAGAATTATTTATATTTACATGTCCCATATATTTTTACATAGACTGGTTAAGGCTAGCGTCTTCAGTATCTTTGATATTGTCGTCAGATCTCCAGTGCAGGTGCAGTGATGCGTCGTCGCGTCGGCCTGCGTTAGAAATTCTAGAATCTTCTTGTTTCTTTTTTTCCTATTTATTCATGGCTTTTTAGGCACAACACGTTTATGATGTCTAGTTTATATTTTAAAGACGTTCTGAGTGACGAAGAATATTTGACTGACTTTGAGTATCTTATAACTGAGTCATGAAGAAATTTTTTTTTTATTTATAACTTTGTTGCACAAAATTTTAAAAATTATGTACAAATGGTGAACTTAACGCCATATGGCATTCTCTACCAGTCAACCATTAGACCAAACAGAGAGTAGTAAGGTAGGAATTTGACTTTGTCTTCCAAATACTGAGTAGTTGATCTATTTTTACTAGGAAGTTTGCAGTCTATGAAGTGCAGCGAAATATGCCAGTGTAAATTTGGTCTGTCAGGATGAATCACGGACTTCAAAGCGGTTTATATTGCAGCTATGCGTTTTGCTGGAATATGACTGTATACAATAAATATTTCATAGTAACTACTGAAAGTTTTAATACAGGATCAAGTTAGCCTAAGTTAAAATGTTTAACTAAGGGAAAGAAAGAAAGAAATCAAATTAATAGGTAATTAATTACAATAAAAGTAAAATGTTGCTTGAGCAAGATCGTTAAGTTCGTAACAATTGCTCAAACTCCCACGGGAGTCGATTCCAAGGGCGCGGCTAGTATAATTATCGTCTGATTTTAGAAATTGTCTTAAATCAATACATGAGACACTTACGCGTCTGTACATAAATCTTTGAAACTACGCAAATAATTTTAATACAGTTTTCACTATCGTTTCGAAGATTTCATCCGGATGGTTTATGGGTATATCTAAAAACCCATGCAAAGCAGAGACGGATTGCTAGTTAAGTATAAATAGTACCTTTTTCAATTCTATAGACATGATATTTATCTTAAAAATTTTCAGCAATGCTTTTCGCGTATTTTTATTATGAAAATCTCATATTGATTGAAGTATACTATAGAGAAGCCGGTACATCATTAGTTTAGTTTTTTCTTTGTTGTTGAAGATTTACTAGAAGAGCGGGATCTTGTTAGCGGCAAGATTTCTCGGAGGCTGTATTCATTTTTTAGAAAGACTTTCAAGAAACGCTGTGATAGATTGTTTTCTTTTTTTTTATTTCACTAGGATTTTTTTTTGTTTTAATATAGTAACGTATCTTATGAATAAAGGTCATTTTTAATATTCGTTTGAAAAGTCGGTGAAAAATGAAATGATAATAACGGCTGGAATTTACGATTTTCCTTCAGTGCTTAAATGGCACTTTAAGAAAACTGTACCAGCGAAGAATTTTCTCTACTTGGTCCTTGGAGGCGGTAGTGCACTTAGTTGTTTGTAAATAAATCCTAATTCATGTAAACGAATAATATTTTAAGGTATATATGTGAAGAAATAAAAAAATGGCTTATCTTGCTGATTATTCGTGATGTTTTTGAAGAGGAAGAAATCGTAGCTTGAAAAGTAACCAACGAGATCCATGAAAAATCCGTGTGCGATAGAAACCGCAAAGTTTAGCTACATATAACTATCATGAAACATTACTAGAATACTAAACAATTTTTTTTTTGTTATATAGGTCATTAAGAGACTGGAGAACTTTACCCAGAGATGGACAATATGCAGACAGCAGAGAATGTGCGTATCAAACTAATTAACTATAAAACTACTTGTAACGCGGCGACGCGTTAATCCTCTTTGGATCTTATTATACTTGCGCTGGCACATACATACTTATTTCACCTGTCATAAATTTAAACTGTATTCATACACATTCGATTCTGCATTTTGATATCATTCTTGACTCAGTTTATGTAAGTCACTTATCGTCTAACATTGTAAAGATAAATAATATATCTAAAATATATTTAATACTAGCTTTTGCCCGCGGCTTCGCCCGCGTGAATTTCCCACGGGAACAGTGCTTTTTCCCGGGATAAAAAGTAGCCTATGTGCTATTCCAGGCCCATTATCTACCTCTGTATCAAATTTCATCGAAATCCGTCCAGTAGATTTTGCGTGATTGAGTAACAAACATCCTCACAAACTCACAAACTCACAAATTCACAAACTCACAAACTCACAAACTCACATCCAAACATTCGCATTTATAATATTAGTATGGATATATAAAACAACATAGACCCGTCCAGGGTAAGTTTTATTAGTTCTTTCGGAAGTGATTCTAAATTTATAGTGAAGTGTGTTATCTTTTCTAACCGTTATTTATATTTGTTTTAGGTCTTATGTTTTTATCAATAAATTATACTATACAACGACCCTGAAGATTATTATTTAAGAGTCTCCTCTGCGATTTAACTAAAAAGAGCAGTCACTAAAAATGAGCACAATTCCCGAACTAATTTTCCTAGAAATCCTGCTATATCGTAGAATCGGCAGATGCTTTCACACGGCTGCTTAAGATCGGCATCTGGTCTGGCCCGCATGGCCTATATTTTATCTCGTTGTTTACCTCTGTTTGTCTAGCGATAACAAAGGCAACGTGTGGGCATATAATAGATGATATGTATGTAATATGTAGACAGCGTAGTTATCGCACGTGAGCTATGTCTCAATAGACTGACACAATTGCCTCTACATATGTAAAAAAATATAATTTTTTTTAATGGCGTTTTAGCAATTTAACAAATAAACGATATTAATTCATCCAAAGTTTTTTTGTATATATTTGGTATATATGGTAGTATATTTGTTAATAAGGTAAAGAATTACATCCTGGATTCGCATAGAGTTTACTCTATATATAGAGGTTTTTTCCTGGCTAGATTTTACTATAGGTGAGTCGTACTTACCATAGACATAAAAAAAAATCTACTAACTTTATGGTACAAGCGCTTGATGCCACTTTGCGACAATTATTAATTTTTAGTTGTCTCAATTATCAAGGTACAAGGTAGAATACAAGAAACAAAGGTAAATTAAAGCTACATCTCCCAGCTTAACGTGTAGTGTTAGTAAGTATATAGTATACGCTGCAATAAGATTTATAAGTTGCATCCATGCATAGCATAACCCTGCGCTGCACTACAATTATTGTTATACCTCACACAAGTTAAGGGCAGTGAGGTAGAGCAATGCTACAGGGCAGTGGGAGGGTACTGCTCTGCCATACTGCTCTTCGTGAATCTGGCAATATTAGATGATTCTGTCTATTGGAACGTACGTTCTTTAGCGTCGTATAAAAAGAATTAGCAAAAATTAATTTAGAATTCCATCGTAGGTATATAAATAAAATATGAAATGAATACAGCCAATGTTCATTAAAATTGTAAGATAAAACTTCAAACTCTGTATTCTAAAAACGTAAGTATAAAAATATTGCCGCCATTACAATGTTTTGGTATTTTAAAGTTCCAATGCTCCTGTTTTTATATAAAATGTAGTTTACTTTGCATATTATACGTGCAATGAACAGCCTACTTTACCTTTCGTAATAAACAGTTGCTACACGTTATCTTCTCATTTACAATCAAACAAATTACAAAGATAAAACTCTTTATCTGTTTAGCGCCATAGCATTTGAAACGTAAACACCGACATATCTTTGTATTACGCATTATGCTTCGTATGCTAATGTTTATTGTTGTTAACTCGTTTCATATCTCTTTCCAACGTAACAATGACCTGAAAAATTTTCACCTTTATAGCAAACTTACCTCAATCTATCAGGCAAATAAAAAACAGTTCACAAAAAAAAATAATCACGAAAATTCACAATTTCACTGAAAATTTTTCGTCACAATTGTTGGAGTAATAATTTTTAGGTTAACTTGATGTTTTAATTCATGATATATTCCGCGCGTTTTCGGAGCAGACAAGACGTACGGACGTGCGTCTCTTTCAGCAGTTGAGGATAGACTGCGGCGGGGGCGGCTGGAGGGCGGCAAGGTGCGAGCCCAGCTATTCGCCGCCCAGACCGCCACGGTATCTACGCTATGATTTCCTGCTATTTGGGATAGGGCGGTTGCAATTTCTGAAGCAAATAAACACATTGTTTCGGGTGCGTTTTTAGGTCGTTCAGTTTCGAGATTGTTCGGTGTAAAGTTGGTATTATTATCCGGCCGCCTATCTAACCGTATTTTGTAACCGGTTACAAAAGAATAATTTTGCTCCTTTCTCGTAACTAGTCACAAATTAAAATATACGTTTTGCGCCGTATTTCCTACTACCTATTCATAACACAGAAATCCGAATTAAGTAAGTATATTATTTAAATTCATGCATACTTAGAATTTTTTTGATCGTGTCAAATTAAACTAGGACGAACGGACGGACGGACTGAACGATCTTATAAGGGTTCCTTGTCGGACTACGGAACCATAAAAAGCTAGCTCAATAAATAATTGAGGAGTCTTTTGTATTGGTACTCGTAATTAATTTAATCTTTATCCACTGATTATAACTCTGCTTGAAAATATAATTACGTACTTAAATCTCAAAAGCGATACAAATTACTGGAATACGTTGCAAACAACTTTTCCTATTAAGAACTTCATTTTGTATTGTCTTTGTGTTCCATTTAACTTTTTGTTCGTAAGTACACAATAATTCAATTTTGTCCTCCTTTGCAGGCAGTTTTGTATTGCTTGACTTAATTATTTATTTATTTATGTTTATCGCACATATTTATTAAAGTTACAACTAGTTAAACTTAATGCCAGTTAATGTTTAAATCTTTAATTTATTAGTTATTTTTAATGGTTCATGATTTGTTTTCCAGTTCACTTTTGGGATAACGTTATATAAACTTTATGTACCTACCTAAGTGTTTATTTTAGCAGAAATTACATTCCTGAGAACTTATAAGCATATCAAAATACTGTATCTCACCAAAAACATTTTTAAGTAAAATGTTGCCATATGATTCGCACTGTCAAAAAGCTATAGATTTCATGTAGAGCAAAGCTTCCAACTCTACACGCTCTAATACTACAAGCCCTAACTTTTGAAACTCTACAACAGTCAAAATATATACGAAATTTTATAAGCTATATATTTCGAACTCTACACCTTAGTCAAAATATATCGCAGGTTTTCTAGGCTATAAAATTTTCACTTCTTATGCTCTGAAAGTGCTTATTTAAGCAAGATATAGGCTGCACAAAATCGAATTTTGTGCACAAGGGCATTAACGTATCTACTCATAAATGTATCTATATTAAGGCAAAGAAAATGAGCCATACAGCCAAACGCAATAAGAAGTTCATAGATAGAATTTGTTATTTTATCATATTTACTTTAATTTATTTGCCTTATGTGTTTTTTAAGACATACAATACTAACGGTATTTTATATGCCGGGAAAAACAATTTTCTTCAGTATTCAAAACTGTACTAATTTTACTTTGAATTCTAATTAAAGAAATGTTATGTTATACTTCTGTTTTATTTCCTCGCAATTGAAGTGAAAAGCGGAGTTATTTAACTCGTCCACAAAACCATTTTTATCCTCGACATTACTATCAGTCTCGGATAAAAATGGTTCGCTTTGTGCACTTGTTGTAAAATCTACCATTATTTTTCATTCCAGTCTATAAAAAGTATATAATCAAAAACAAGAGAATTACTTCAAAACCTTGATTTTTGAATGTAAACTTATGAGTTTTTATATTGACAAAATCAGCACATTTGTAGGTACTAGTTAGTACCTATATCAAATTGAAATCGTTAGTACTACTCTATATATCTTGAGGATTTATGTCCAAAGTACCTACTTACAGGTAGGTATTACTACTTTAAGATTAAAAAGATTATGTCCCCTCCCGTGTTACAGGTATGACGTCAATCGTTTGAAGCGATATTTGTAGAGTGAAGTCAGGTACACAAAGTGAATACGCAATACCTGCGCGCGTCATTGTGATGTGTACTATGGAATTGAATCCGATAAAATAAATGAACTTAGCCCCGGTTTTCATCAATGTGAAGTTAGATAATAATATTGTTTTTTTTTATTGCCACAATCAGGTAATTTACATATAAACAGCATCAAATATGAATTAACTGATACCTCTCTGTGTTTTATCGAGTTTTATAACACTTGTGTATTGTATTTACTATAGAATATACATGCTAAGACTTTTAGGACTACCGCAATCTAGCGGTAGTAGCCATATAAGTACCTACCTATATGGTATAGAAAGCTAAACAGCCAACAAGGGTGCAGGTTTCCTCACGATGTTTTCCTTCACCAGAAGCAGTTGGTTGAGTGAAAAAATAAGAAAAATACCGATTCACATTCAGTCGAGCAGTGAAGTGAAGCGGCATGTGGAACTTGGACCCACTTAAAACACCCCAGTGCCTACATGCCAATACAGAAGAGGTGGGAAATACCTAACCTAAAAAAATACTGGAAGAGTATAAAATAAAATATTGTCATTCTTTGTGTTGTGCATAGATAATGATACGCATATATATATATATATATATGGCACGTATAATGACATGTTTTATTTCCTATTATTTTGTCTCAGCTGATTTACTCACATGATATATTATTCACGACAAAAATACTACTATGACAATATACACAAAATACTAGGTACATATCGTTTTAGTTCCGTCTAATATATTGCTATGCATTTATTCCCCCGAGTTAAGTATAAAGAATTGTTTCGTAATTTTATTAGCGCAAAATATTAAAATAGATACAGCGTTACCAAAGAAATATCTAAAGCTCTTTATATTCTTTTTTTGTGGCTAATCGCCATTCCCTTAATATTAAAAGTGCTATTGAGAATAAAAAAGTTTGACTTTGCCTCCAACGCCTCTTGAATTATTTATTCTACAAAGCCCCAAAGTTTGCTAAGAAGAATGTACGTATTATTCAGCTATTTTGACGGATTATACAATATTTGAATTTTAAATTAATTAACTTTCGACACAACTGTTCGGGACTTTGTGCTTGAAATGTGTGCATATTTATTTCTCTATCCACATAATGATGGTTTAAAAACACAATTTTTCTCAAAATGGTAGAAGTGTATATTTAAAGCTTAACAATAAATCCTTAAAAAATTCAGTAAAAACTCTTTAAAAATTAATAAACTGGAGTTTTTTTTTCTATTCCATAGTTTATACTATTTAGTTTTGAAAAATCTGACACCAGTGTTAGTTATAAGGTACTCGATAAGAAAGCTCTGCTTCCGCGTGGATAATGGAAAATTCTTATTTACTATTTAGTAGTTACCGTAAATTTAATTAACTTAATATTTAGGTTAGATTTTGGTTTAACTACCAATTTATAAGGTTTATTTCTCACTACTTTTAGGAGTCTCTTATACCTAGATACCATGGAACAGAAACTTAATACCTGTTCCATGTTTCCTTTAGTCTTCAAAATAAAACAAAGAAAAGTGTACTCCATTTCCTTCGCCAATCCTCCATTGTTATTCTACGCAGGCCATTCTCACCAAATTGGACTGATTTAAATTGTTAAATACCACGATCGATAAATCTCACAAACGAACTATTTAAACAACGACATTAAAATTCAAATCGTCAATGAGGTAAATTTATTTATCGTACCGCTTACGATTTCGATTTAATCATAAACGATACTTAGTTTAGCGCTATTTTAGCGTTTAATCAAGTTGTTTTTTTTTTTTAAATTAAGTAACAAAAAAATTAAGTTGAGCATGCAAGTATTTAAACGGTCATTTTTTAGTCCTAACGTGAGTAATTTCTTACACATTAGCTTGTAAACAATTTTCCCTACATAAATCCCTATACTTTCCACGCCATTACCAAAATCGGCTCGTCTTAATTCACCATAATCTACGTTCGGTTAGCGGAACGAGCCCAGCGCTAATATACGGCTTGTCCGACCATGTTGAACGTGTGGAATTGCCCTAACTAATGGATGCTACATACAATTTGTATACTCGTATAAAACCTAAAACTTTCATTGTTTTATTTTTTTGTTACTTTCTTTCTTTCTGATCGAGTGTCAGATTTTATTCATTGACTTTTACGACTACCGCCATCTAGTGGCAGTAGTCGTATACACACTAGTAAATTAAACGTCAGCCAATGTGCAGGTTTCCTCACGATGTTTTCCTTCACCGGAAGCAGGTGGTGGTCTATGAGAAAACTACCATACATGAGTCAGATTGGTCTACAAACTCATATGAACCCGGGTCCTATTCGACATCAGGCGGGTGTCATTACTACTTGGCCACCACCGCTTTTTGTTACTGATTTGCTATCGGTAGTTTGTTAAGTTTTGTCACATAAGAACCAAAGGGATCACTAATCACACTCATAAACGCGAAAGTTCAATCATATATGTCACACTTAGTGAGTATGCGATGATGACTGGAAGTTTGTTACTCAGTCACCATTTGTGCCAATAGTAATTTCTGTATTACATTACTAAGTATCGTATTAAAATACTCTCATATAGAAATTACCTATATACCTATATATATATCTCATAATTAAATTACTTTATAACATGATATTGCCATATACAAAATAAATAAAGGTCGGTCAACGAGCGCGTCGCTTACAGATATGGTGAAAAAATTCCATGCGAGCAGGACTTGAACCCGCGACTAGGTCTTTATACGACCTTGCTCTTCCAATTGAGCTATCGCATTTCAATCCTGTACATCGAAAATCTCACCAATTACACCATTACTTTTTTCACCGTCTAATTTCTATATGAGAGTTCTATAGTACTAATGGCATCTGTGATGAACAAAAATCCAAAAAAATAAGAAAGTATAATATTACTCAGGTATAAAGTTCTAACCGGGTTTATGCATATTCACGTGTGTAACTGGCCTATTGATTTCTCGTGCTGTTACATAAAAACCGCAGGCACTCACAGCTTTTCAAACTCTTTTTGCAACATAAAAATCTAAACCCTTTTACCCTGCAGTACTGGGGTTGCCATTTTGCTCTATTTTCATTTTATAATAACAAAAGTATTATAGAAATGGGGCATTTAATTGATTTTATATAAAAACTAGCTTTCGCCCGCGGCTTCGCCCGCATGAATTTACCACGGGAACAGTGCTTTTTCCTGGAATGAAAGGTACCCTATGTCCTTCTCCGTACTACCAGCTAGGTGTATGCGAAATTTCAGGAAGATTAGTTCAGTAGATAAAGCGTGAAGAGGTAACAAACAAACAAACAAACAAACAAACCAACAAACAAAAAACTCACTTTCGCATTTATAATATTAGTTAGGATTAGATTACTTTGATTAACTTAGAAGGTACAGAATATTACGTATCTGCAGAAAGGTATATGTGAATATTACAAGTGAAAGTTGTAATATTAAGTTTCACAATCTTTTGTTAAGTTTCAACTTATATTTTCTTTTAAATTAAAAATCGAAAGTTAACAACAGACGACTTTAGTCTTCTTCTATTGCTTTTTCGTTGATAAACAATTTTGTATGAAACGACATCTGAACAGCGAAGTTTTTCTACCAGAAATGTTTTCACACAAAGAAAGAAAGGTTCAGGCAGTATCTTCTATAGAAAAAGTCCGTATAACGTAAAAATCATGGTCACCGCACAAACATTTTAACCGGCGGTTTCTTTTGTTACGGCCGGCCTTGCAGCCTTTGTGACGGGTTTCCCACTCGACCCGACTAAACTAGACTAAAAAGACTAAATCATTGCAGACATTCTAAAACCTTTCAATGGACCGAAACTATTCTTTAAATAAACTACATCATTATTGCTTATCCCTTTGAACGACCGACATGGGGGATACCTGCTATATCCCAAACAATAGATAAATCATTCGACGAGTACATTTTAATAATTATTAACAATAGATTTAACATGGATAAATCAATAGACATGCAAATCCTTTTGCACACCTTTATCCTGCACTGTTGCACTTCTTCTTAAGAAGATTCAGCGGGTCAGATTTGTGATAACCAATATGACGCCACAAATACAGCATTATCTGTTGCACTAAAAGTCAATAAAATCAAAATTTGATAATAATCATCAATTTGGTCAAGAGGTGGTATGAAATTGTCACATACGTATACACATTAAGAATACCGGTGCTGTAAGTTATCCATCAAAAATAGGATCTTCTGATTTCATGGTCGTCTTTTACTCTATGAGAGCGTCTGAAATAAAATCGTATACAAGTTCACTAAGAAGTTCATGCTCTCATTTATTACACCAGGTTACTACGTTTTGAAGTTACGCTACTGATTGAATAGGTCAACATAAAAATGTAGTTACGACTTCTACGAGTGTCAGTATTTTTGCATTGGAAACCCCTTCATGCGTTCATCATGAATTTATAGCCAACTGCGACATGGGGCTCCACCCTTATGAGTGTTTTGGGACAAAAAGTGTAAGGTTTTCCTTTAAATATAATCAAATGATTCTCTACTTAACTTTAAAGAAAAACTTATAGTCAATAACATAACAAAGATTCATTTACCTATCCAAATTTCAATTAAAAACATAGTGATTGCTGTAGAATGGAAAAGGAATTCTGCAATAAAATTTTTGTTCGTTTTATTTTCATCCATCACTTCATGTACCAGAAGCTCTGGAATCAAGCTAATTGTTTTCTACGAGAACACTTTCCAATGCTTTTATTTTAGCTCTTACCATTTACTTCCGCCGATACTTAAGTGGTCTGGAATTAATTCAGTGACGATTTCATCTATATAATGGAAAAAAAATCTTTTTTCATTCAATTAAAAATTATTCCCATCAAAGAATAGATTAGAAAATAACTTATCCTCATCTGGTATTCACCATGTAACTCAACTTGGAATTTGAATGGCATCCAGATCAATAAAAAATCTAAAATTCTAATGATATGAATGAGAGGGAAACTAACGAAGAACTTTAAACTAATTATTGACCGAGCGAGCGCAGCGAGCGAAGCGTCTCAGTTTCCACTAGCCGAAAATTATTTTGTCTGTCCGGATGTTATCGCCTACAGGTCGCATTTCTGAATCGATTCTCATGAAATTTTGTGAGCAGGTTCAGTAATTTTATAGAATTTTTTAGTTGAGCCAGTTTTTCGAAATTTAAAAAAATGGTGGAAATATAAAAAACACCTCATATCTCAGCTATTTAAAAAAAAATCAAAAATGTCATTTGACTTTTTTGTTATTCTTATTAAAACGCAACTTTTTTGTCTGAACAACATAATGAAATTCAATAAAACCGCTATAAATCCATATAATATTTTAAATTCTCATACACGTTCAAAAAAAAATCTATAGATGGCGCAGCGAAGCTTTTAATACTCGCAAATTCGCTATTACGTATCATATTGAGGATTTAATTGCTTTGCTTGGTGGAATTTTGAACACTTGAAATAAATCTGATATCAAAAAACTTCATTGTATGATTAGAATCTTATTATAAAAAAGTAATATACATATATAATACCTACATACCTACTAATCTGAGAGATTCGATTTCAAATTGAACTTTCTTTTGTTTAACTTTAACTTTGTTGCGCAAATTACATACCTACATATATATGCATACCAATGCATTTCTGATGACTGACGGCCTCCGTGGCCCAACGGTCATCACGCCGGACGGCCACACCAGAGGTCCCGGGTTCGATCCCCGGTCGGGTCAAGATGGAAAATAATCATTTTCAGATTGACGTGGGTTTAAGATATTTATCTATATATGTATTTGTTTTATAATTTAGTATTGTTAAATTAGCATACCGCTAAGTCTTGAATTTACGTTGAGGCTAACTCTATCTGTGTGATTTGTCCAAATGTTTGCCATGAGCAATAAAGGATTCTATTAATTAAACCTGATTACAAAATCACGTATTTTTTAATTTCTCAATTGTTTCATAAGTATAGATTGCAATAAGCTAAATAAAAAAGGTCTAAATTACAAATTGTAATAAATATTTAATTTAGAAAAGGTGTCTGCTAGACTACCACGTCAGCAAAATTGTAAAAATTGGACCACGTCAGTCGCAGAGGGTTAAAATTATCTACTACAATAAATGGGACAGCGACAGAAGGATTCCATACCAAGCTTGATTTTTTCTCCTAATTTAGATTTCTATTCATTTCTTGCCGCCTCATTGCAAAAGACTTTGAGGAGGAAAACGGAGTCGTAGACTTTTACCGTCATATCTATTTAGTGCAAACAGCACTCGTTACTTTGGCCTTATGTTGCAACCAAACTACCTGCACTGCTTGACAAGGCAGGCAGGAAGCTCAGTAACTAGTGATTTAGTAATCAGCAGCTGAGTAGAGAGAAAATGAGTGAAAGTCTATTGGTTGTTTAAAACATAACTACTCTCCATTCTGGTGGCGACCAACCCTTAAACTATGCGTTTACACACGACCTTAGCAATGTACGTCGCTTGACCGCAAAGTTGAGTCAACATGCACATGATTTATGTATCAATCCACGGGAAAAGATACCTAATAGTCTTTGGAGCTTAAGTCCAGAAATTTATTTATTTATTTATTTGTTATTAGGTACACCAACAGGTTACATGACAAAATCTTACAATAAACATTACATATTAAGTGCTAGCATGCAACCCAATTAAAGGT